>JASDQU010687885.1:88669-100708 GCA_032191745.1 Picea mariana
AAATGAGGAGAGAATTCCATCTTCTATGGATAACTCTAGTTTTTCAACAATAGTTTTTCTTAATTGAGCTTGAGTATGGTGTTCACTTCTTGTTGGTACTCAGCCTTGACACTCTGAACTTGCTGAGGTTGAAAATCTTGATTAACTTATTGCGATACTTGAGATCCCTTGGAGGAAGATGGGATTTGATGAACTGAAGATTGATGGAGTAGAGCTTGTTTTAATTCTCTGATTTTTCGACGATTTGATCGAATTTAGTGGGCTTGTTTGTTCAGCTCCTTCAAGATTATATCCATTTCCTAATCTCTCTTCTTCTCATGTCCTTGAATTTTTTGTGCCAATTGGGCTTTTGCTTCTCTTTGAGCTTCCAATTCATGACATTGAGCCTTCAAATTTTGCTTTAATTTTTCGATTTTGTAGGTAGAGCTATGGAAAGGGAGCTTGTTGCGCTTCCACATAATTCACATAGTCTTGAGACAAACAAAATGTCCTTTGTTGCAGATGATAGGGAAAATAGGAGATGGATTTCATAGGTGGAAAAGGAGGCTCAAACTAAGAGACAAAAGAAGGAGGCATAATGGTCCTATTCCCTTGCCAGATGCCCATAAATATATCGTGAAGTGTGGATCCATGGCGCAAACCCCCTACCCTCGGGCCGAGATCAGTGCAGGATCTTTTCCAAACCACACAAAGAGTTAATTAAACCCTTTGTTTAAGCCATGAAAGATTTCGGGCTTCATGAGTTGGAGGTTCTCGACGCAATGTCACAACTCTTACAATCGCCGAAACGCGAAATGTCAATGAAGGTTTACTCCTCCAACGTGACGAGCACACACCACCCGTTACCCATTAGTTTCGGCTTTCGGGACTTTGGGCGAACAACCAACAGTTGTTCCTCTTCCCTTATGATTCCCTGAACTCTGAAATTTCGCCTTTGGCAGGGTCGATGGTTGTGAGCCTCCCTTGATCCAACAGTCCTGATATTTTTGGGATTTCGCGAACCGGGAGTTTGAAACTCTCGACTCGAAAGTCACTTGTCACACCAATCCCCGAATTCCCAAAATAGTAAAATTTGCACGTGAGATCAACGACTCATGTTGATTCCCATCTAACGCCGCTACTCCTCCTGAGATTTTTGAATGCTAAAAGACGCTCAACCTTAACTTCCTCACAGATCTGCGAGATCCAACGGTTCACAAAATTCGATACTTTTCCACGAAGTGTTTCCACCATTCAATTCCTCACCTAATAATCCCTTTCGCGATTCGGGAATTAGAGTGACCAAGGATTTTGGCGTGCACTCCAAACTAACGAATCCCAAAATTCACGAAATGATCTAACAGCTCAAACTGATCACGATCAATGGTTCATGTTGATTCTTGATATCAGGTTGGTGGTTCGTTCGACTCCTAACCACTTTGCAACTCCTTTGGATCCTACGGTCCTCGCAATTTCGCAAGTTCTCCACAGAGAATTCTGACCACCCGATTCACTTCTCAAGGACTTCTGCCCAAACGACTCGGTGTTCTCCCTCCTGAACTTGACTTCTATGAGACAATTTTGATCTTCGTCTCCCTTCAAACACTTCAAAGGTGTTATCCTTCATGAGCTTCCTCTTATAACTCAAACTTCCAAAAGGATCCTTGTACGCACTTCTTGCGGAAAACTTTCAAATATCCTCTGGTTATTTGAATCTTCGACCCTGTGCACTCTTTGCAACAGTAGTCTCTCAATCTTCTTTTTGGATTTGTAAAACCCAAGGCTTCAATTGGCCCG
This sequence comes from Picea mariana, assembly GCA_032191745.1. NCBI lineage: Eukaryota > Viridiplantae > Streptophyta > Pinopsida > Pinales > Pinaceae > Picea > Picea mariana. Next base: position 90,446 of record JASDQU010687885.1, read on the forward strand.
CGCACACCTTTAATGGCTCTGTGCTTCACCTGCACTTCATCTGGTATGAGAACAACGATATATCTCCTGAGATTTCTGAGATAAAACTCAGATCCTCATCAACGCACACCTTATGGACGTTCACTGCACTCCTTGCAGGAATCCTTAGGGAGAGAAACAATTGAAACTCATTCTTCTTCTCTTTTTGACTTCATACATTCAACATGAAATCATACACACAAAACAACATTGAAATAAATGTGTAACAGAGAAACAAATCAATTGTAAACATACCATTCAACTAATGTAAACAGTAAGCATCATAACACCATGAAAGTTGAGTCAAAGCTTCATATATTAACTCAAGTTCTCCTATACATGGGTTCTTCTTTACAACTCTTTGCTACAGCTCTCCAACTTATCAATTCTGAATGATCATGAAAATTCACAATGATACAAGGGTGAGGGTGTCTATATCTGTTTTCCCTCCTACACTTCTAAACTGTCTAATCTATTAAATTAAATCTACCTACTTGCATTCATTACACATAAATGCCTCTACATTTGACAGATGAGAGCAACGCTCAAGATCTATTTACAACATCTAGATATAAATGTAAGTATGCTTCCCTTAGCTATTACATTAATGTCCATTCATTAATCTTCAAAACACTTCAAAATGTGCGTTGGTGCTTTTCTAGCTGTCTTCCGCCTTTATGTTGCTTGGTTGGTTGCGTACGATGCTCCTGCATCATACTCCCTTGCTTGAAAATTTTCATGAGCTCTTGCATGGTTTGTCCATGCCTATGAATTGTTGCTTCATCTTCCCAACTGGCATCTTCAACTGGATGTCCCTTCCATTTGACCAAGTATTCAAAATACTCTTTTCTCCTGGTCTTTTTACTAACCATTTTGTTAATTATGCTTTCAATTTGTGGCTCTACAGCTACAGGCATTTGTTTTGTCCATTGAATTTCTTTTTGTTCCTTCTCTACTCCTACTTCTTCCACTCTGTAAGAGTACAAATCCACAACATTAAATATCGGTGAGATTTCGACCCCATCGGGTAATTCAATATCATATGCGTTTGCCCCAAATTTTCTTATGACCTTGCACGACCCAATATTTTTCATCTTCAACTTGTTATACGTTCCCCTTGGGAACCTCTCCTTCCTCATATGTGCAAGAATCAAATCACCAACTTCAAAATGAAGTTCTCGCCTGTGTTGATCTTTTCTACACTTGTATTCTCGACTTGAACTCTGCGATCACTCCTTAACTTGGCTGTGAAGATCCTTCATTCCTTCTGCAAAGTCCTCTGCACTAGCACTCCTAAATTCGGCTTGTTCTGCATCTTTCAATTCAAAAACTCCCCTTGGCTGCATTCCATATACAATCTGGAATGGACTATGTCCTGTGCTTCTATTGAGTGAATCATTATAAGAAAATTTCACCTGTGGCAGAATGTGATCCCATTGACTGTGGTGTTCAATCACTAAGCTTCTTAACAAGTCTCCCAAGATCCTGTTTATGACCTCTGTCTATCCATCCATCTGAGGATGATACGCTGAGTTGAAAGACAAACTTGTCCCCAACTTATTCCATAAGGTCCTCTAGAAATGCCCTATGAACCTGGTATCTCGATCAGAAACGATACTCTTTGGCAAGCTGTGAAGTCTGACGACTTCCTTGAAAAATAGGTTTACAATATGAGTGGTGTCACTGGTTTTCTGGCATGGCATGAAATGTGCCATCTTTGAAAATCTGTCGACTACCACAAAGATCAAATCACATCCTCTTTGTGTCCTTGGCAGTCCCAATATGAAATCCATGCTCACTGCATCCCACGACCTTTTAGGTATGGGTAATGGTTGGTATAACCCTGCATTTTGCCTTTTTCCTTTCGTGTGTTGACAAACTCTGTACCTATCTACAAATTTCTTCACATTTGTCCTCATCCCTAGCCAGAAATATGAGCCATTCAACTTTGAGAACGTCTTTTCATGACCGAAGTGTCCGACCAATCCTCCATTGTGTTTTTCCTTCAACAGGTTATCCCTCATGGAGCATTTAAGAATACATAGTTGATTGCCCCTGAACAATAATCCATCCTGGATCATATACTCGGTCCATTGGCTTCTATCCTTGAGAATTGGATTCTCAGATGCCTCATATGCCTCCTTGAAGTCTGGGTCACCTCTGTACATTTATTTGAGGTTATCAAAACCCAAAGTCTTGACTCTGAATTCCTACATAAGAAAACATTTACTGCTCAAAGCATCAACAACTTTATTAGTAGCTCTAGATATGCTTAATCACAAAAGAAAAATTCTACATGAATTCAACCCATTTTGCATGCTTTTGGTTCAACTTCTCTTGTCGAGTCACGAATTGCAAAGCGTGATTATCACTGTACAAAACAAACTCCTTGGGAACCAAATAATGTCTCTATTTCTTCAGTGCTTGTATGACTGCATACAATTCCTTGTCATACGTGGAGTACTTAATCTTCACTTCATTCAGTTTTTCGCTGAAGTACGCGACTGACCTATCGTCTTGGCTCAAGACCGCTCAAATTGCAAATACACTTGCGTCACACCTGACCTGGAATGTATTACTGAAATTCGTCAAAACCAGAATTGGTTGCACAGTGATCTTCTTCTTCAGCAAATTGAAACTCTTCTCTGCTTCCTTCGTCCAGTGAAAAGATTTATGTTTTTTTTTCACCGTTTCCATCATTGGTGCGCTAATTCCTTTGAAGTTTCGGATGAATTTCCTATAGAAGATAGCCAAACCATGGAAGCTTCGTACTTCAAACACGCTCTTCGGTGATGGCCAATTCTTAATCGCATTTATCTTTTCTAGATCCATTTTCAATTCATTTGCATAAATAACAAAACCCAAATAAATGAGTTATGTCCTCATAAATGGCGATTTCTTCATATTGATCAGCAATTTCTCTTGTTGTAACCTCCTCATTACTGCAACTAGATGCTTTAAGTGTTCTGCTTCTATTTGTTGAAAATTAGTATGTCATCAAGATATACAATGACAAATTTCCCAATGAAATCCTTCAGGACTTCGTTCATCAACCTCATGAAAGTACTGGGCGCATTCGTTAGGACAAATGGCATGACAAGCCATTCATATAGCCCCTCATTTGTCTTGAATGTTGTCTTCCATTCATCACCTTCTCTCATTCTAATTTGATGATATCCGCTTTTCAAATCAATCTTTGAAAAAACCTTTGCTCCACTCAAGCAATCCATCAAGTCGTCCATCCTTGGAAATGTAAAATTGTATCTGATGATAATCTTATTGATTGCCCTTGAGTCTATACACATTCTCCAGCCACCATCTTTCTTTGGGCTGAGCACTGTCGGAACAATGCATGGACTCAAGCTCTCTCGAATCAATCCTTTGTCTATTAAGTTATGGACCTGCCTCTTAACTTCTTCATTGTCCTGCGGCATAACCCGATATGCTTCTTTGTTCAGAAAATTGGCTTCAGGTATAAGATCGATGTGATGACTTATACTCCTAATAGGTGGCAACGAACAAGGTAGTTCATCCACTACTATATCAACAAACTCTCCCAGCAATTCCTGGATTTCTTCTGGTAAATCATCTATTGTCGTACTGGTCAAAACAATTTTGGGCTTCCTGACCACAATAAATTGTGTGTCTTCCTTCTTCTTAACCTTATCAAGAAGTTCCTTCCCACTCATGAGAAGTACAGTGTTGCTCATTTCTGTTTTCACCTCTTTATCCTTAATTGGCAACAACATGTGAGTCCTACCATTTTTCTTCAGGGTGTACGTGTTCTTTCTCCCATCATGAACTACATTTCTATCATATTGCCATGGTCTACCCAGCAATAGATGACAAACATCCATGGGAATGATGTCACATAATATCTCGTCTTTATATCCTCCTATTTTAATTTCAACTAAACATTGTTTAGTGACATTTACCTGATGTCCTTTTTGTAGCCATGAAAATCTGTATGGGCTTGGATGTGCAACAGTCTCCAGCTCTATCTTTTCTACCATCTCTGTAGATACGAGATTATCTGTGATACCGTTGTCCACTATGACCTTGCATACTCTATCCTTAGTTTTGCAAGCAGTCCGAAACATACTGTTTCTTTAGGTTGGGTTCTCTAGTTCCTTCTCTGGTTTCAAGAGAACTTTCCTCATCATTAAGGATATTCCTCCCTCAACGTCCTCTGCCTCAACATTCTGACCTTGAGCTTTGGCAATGTGAGTTTCACCACCATCTTTCATCCTATCTGGACACTCATAAGATTTATGTCCGATTTTTTCACAGACAAAGCACTTCACTTCACCTCCTCTGCCTATTCCTCTTACTCTGGCTCGAGGAAAAGTATTCCTATCAGCATATTTCCTTCCCTGTGAGCTTCCTCCTCTCTCAGGTTGAGTTTGAGGTTTCTTCCCCTCTTCTTCCTTAGGTTTCTGAGTTATGTCTTGGGCAATTGTCTTGCCTCTGCTTTGATTTCTACCTCGGCCTCTTTGACCTTACTTCCAGCTCAGCTTCTCTTCGTCTTTCAGAGCCATCTGATAAGCATATTCCACATTTCAAATGGTCATCATGCTCATCTCATCTTGAATTTCATATCACAGACCATTCATGTACCTGGAAACTTTCTCATCATCGCTCTCCCGATGACCTGCTCTGATGTTTATCCTGTAGAATTCTTCAGTGTATTCTTTCACTGACATCAACTTCTATCTCAAATTCTGCATCCTCCGAAATAGAGTGATTTGATAACCCTGGGTATAAATTTGGATTTCATTTTTGCAACCATTCTATCCTAGTTCTTGATTTTATGCTTTCCTTTGCAACATCTGTCAACCTGCAGTTCATCCCACCATAGTGTTGCATGCCCTTTAAGTTTGGTAATATCATGTTTTACTTTCTTATCTTCCTCGACATCCTCATAGTCGAAGTATTTGTCTAGAGCTCTAATCTAGTCTAGATGCTCTTCAACATCCAAGTTTCCCTCATACATGGGAATGTCCATTTTTTCTCTGGCACCTATCCTTGCAACAACGCTGAATAGGCGTTCTTCTGCAGCATCTTCTACTGCAACTTCTTCATTTACAGATTCATTTTCACATTCAACTTCACTAATATCCCCAACGTCAGATGTGCGCCTTTGTGTTGTCTCCATAGCATCAAGCCTGACACGTAATTTGCGCATTTCTCTTTCCACTGCTGGATTAGGTATTTGCCTGTCTCTTCTTCTCAGTGTCATAGCTGTAAAATTCCTCTTTTCTCTCTGCTACAGAAAGAAAAGAATTTGATCTATGTTCTAATACCACAACTGGTGCATATCAGACTACTCCTTTTCCTCTAGCTCCCTCTGCCTGAAATATACAGACAAAATCAGGCTCTAATACCACAACTGGCGCAAACCCCCTGCCCTCAGGCCAAGATCAGTGCAGGATCTTTTCCAAACCTCGCAAAGAGTTAATTAAACCCTTTGTTTAAGCCATGAAATATTTCAGGCTTCACGAGTTGGAGGTTCTCGACACAATGTCACAACTCTTACAATCACCAAAATGAAAAATGTCAACGAAGGTTGACTCCTCCAACGTGATGAGCACATGGCACCTGTTACCCACTAGTTTCGGATTTCGGGACTTTGGGTGAACAACCAATAGTCATTCCTCTTCCCTTATGATTCCCCAAACTCTGAAATTTCACCTTTGGCAGGGTCAACGACTATGAGCCTCCCTTGATCCAATGGTCCCGATATTTTTTGGATTTCGCGAATCGGCAGTTTGAAACTCTCGACTCCAAAGTCACTTGTCGTGCCAATCCCCGAATTCCTGAAATATTGAAATTTACGCGTGAGATCAACAGCTCCTGTTGATTCCCATCCAACGTCGCTACTCCTCCTGATCTTTTTGAACGTTAAAAGATGTTCAAGCTTAACTTCCTCACAGATCTGCGAGATCCAACGGTTCACGGAATTTCGGTACTTTTCCACGAAGTGTTTCCACCATTCAATTCCTCACCTGACAATCCCTTTCGCGATTCAGGAATTAGAGTGACCAAGTATTTTGGCTTGCAATCCAAACTAACGAATCCCAAAATTCACGAAATGATCTAACAGCTCAAACTGATCATGATCAATTGTTCACATTGATTCTTGATATCAGGGTAGTGGTTCGTTCGATTCCTAACCACCTTCCAACTCCTCTAGATCCTATGGTCCTCGCGATTTCGCGAGTTCTCCACGGAGAATTGTGACCGCTCGATTCACTTCTCAATGACTTCTGTCCAAATGAATCAGTGTTATCCCTCTTAAACTTGACTTCTATGAGACGATTTCGATCTTTGTCTCCCTTTGAACACTTCAAAGGTGTTATCCTCCCCAAGCTTCCTCTTATAATTCAAACTTCCAAAAGGATCCCTGCATGCACTTCTTGCGGAAAACTTTCATATATCCTCTGGTTATTTGAATCTTCGACCCTATGCACTCTTTGCAACAGTAGTCTCTCAATCTTCTTTCTGGATTTGTAAAACCCAAGGCTTCAATTGGCCTATGCACACCTTGCACGGCTCTGTGCTTTACCTGTACTTCAACTGGTATGAGAAAAACGATATCTCTCCTGAGCTTTCTGAGATAAAACTCAGACCCTCGTCAACGCACACCTTGCAGACGTTCATTGCACTCCTTGCAGGAATCCTCAGGGAGAGAAACAATTGAAACTCATTCTTCTTCTCTTTCTAACTTCATACATTCAACATGAAATCATACACACAACACAACATTGAAATAAATGCATAACAGAGAAACAAATCAATTGTAAACATACCATTCAACTAATGTAAACAGTAATCATCATAACACCATGAAAGTTGAGTCAAAGCTTCATATATTAACTCAAGTGCTCTTGTACATGGGTTCTTCTCTACAGCTCTCTTCTATAGATCTCCAACTTATGAATTCTGAATAATCATAAACAATCACAATGATACAAGGGTGAGGGTGTCTATATCCGTTTTCCCTCCTACGCTTCTAAACTGTCTAATCTATTAAATTAAATCTACCTACTTGCATTCATTACACATAAATACCTCTACATTCTACAGATGAGAGCAGCGCTCAAGCTCTGTTTACAGCATCTAGATATAAATGTAAGTACACTTCCATTATCTATTACATTAATGTCCATTCATTAATCTTCAAAACACTTCAAACTGTGCATTGGTGCTTTTCCAGCTGTCTTCCGCCTTTATGCTGCTTGGTTGGCTGCGTACAATGCTCCTGCATCAATCCATTTGATGTTGCACGGGTGAGTTGGTTCACAAGTACAAAATAGACAACAGAGTGAATGAAGAGGAATATCTCCTATATGCGAGCGAGGGTGATACCACAGGCCTTTTAATAACCAGTGCTAGTGCCATGATAGACATGAGCCAAATGAAGGTTTTTACCCATCGAGAGTAGTGGATGAAGGATACACGTGCAAGTGATGATGGATGCATGTAGATCATTAATTGAAGGGTCATGTCGACCAAATTTTTAAATGTAGTTTGTATTTTCCTAAGGCAAATTTTGATAGAATGAAACTCCATTTTTTTTAGTTTCCCTTGCTCTAAATTCTTTACTCCCTTGGTGAGAGAGTTTGCTCTATCGTTTTGATGCCAGATAATGTGTAAATACTCAACCTCAACCTCATGGAATTTGATTTTTTCATTTGCAATCTACTGATAAATTCTTTTTAAACAAAGACGTTGTTTATGTTACAACCCAACTAATTTTTATTGATCATAGTTTGTTAAGTTAAATTTAATTAATTATTAAAATAAATACAATGAATCTTTTTACTATTTTTATTTTATTTTATGGTAGGTGAGGGAATTAATGAAGGGATAAGGCAGTTGGGGAATTGAATGAGGGGGAGTGATTTGAGAGAGGGGATAAGGAAGAAGGGAGAGGACTGAAAGGGGGGTCTTCTTTTCTTTGGGGGGAAATTCTGGAAGAAGGGGAAGAAAAGGAGGAGGAATTTGGAAGGAAAGATTGTTTTGGGGAACTTTTACAGGGGCACTGCTATTGCTGGGATATTTGGGCTCGGGGGCCAAGAAACAACAAGGATTCCTGGAGCTAGGGAGTCGAAGAGGTTGTTTCTAGTTGGTTGGGAGGTAAATATCGAGTTTCAGGAAAGAATTCATGCAAGCATTCAGACAAGCACTTTCAACAAACAATTTCAGCAGGATGACCTTCTTCTTCAAGAGGTAATTTTGAAATTGTTATTTTTGTACTAAAATCAAGAAATTTCAAGTTATATCAGTTATAAATATACTATGTGATGTTTTAGATTTTGGTCTTATATCTTGCAACCAAAATGGAAGAAATCCCCTATCATGGTTAAACAGAAATATAGATTTACTCTAGTTTTAAAGAAATTATGGTTGCTACAAATGGTATCAGAGTCCGATTTCAAAACTAAAACCTAGGGCTTACCCACCTACAACCCTGGAAAACATAACCTGAACCCTTGGACATGCAACTACCCTTTATTTGCAACCCTTAAATAAACCATAAATAACCCATAAATGACCATGGAACCCTAAGGAAACTACCTAGAAAAGTATTTGAGAAGAGGGTGAGTGTAGTAGGGAAAAGACCCTGCCACACCTCTTCTAGTCCCATGTACACATGTTCCTTGGTCCACTGTTCCAACCCCTGTACCTGTAAACATCCTCACCTGCAAAAGAACATGATGTTATGAACATAAAATATACATAAATAAATATTCATAACATAATAATAGTTAATAAATAATAATTATTAATAATGAAAGGTCATGTCTCAAAGGACATGACTATTGGTAAAGGGCACCCCTGCATGGGTATATAAGTAGGCCCTCATTTCTCAATTGTAATCATCTCATTATATATCTATCTTATATCTTATTATTCATTCTTATTACATATAAATTTGTCCATATGGATTTGGTTACTATATTCCAGATATTTTGGGATTAATCTTGTGTGAGCGAACTTTGTTCGTCTCATTTGGTATCAGAGAAAGTATCGATCCGGATTTTGGCCAAACCACCATTGTTTCAGAGTTTCTCTGAGAAATTTGGTCTTTGACCACCAACCGGGCCTTTGGCCACGCTCTTATTAGAGCAAATTTTATTCAGCTCTTAGTCACTGAAAATTATCAAAGTTTCTCTGCTTCTGGTCCTTGACCAAAACTAGGCCCTTGGCCATATTCAAAATTCTGTTGAAAGGTAATTCTGCTGCCATATACCAAAGTCAAAAAAATAAAAAAAAATCAGCGCAGAAGAAGAGAAAATCGCAAGACATCCCACCGCTAAAATGTTAAAGATACAGAAAAAAAAAGGGAGAAATCTGAAATCTAAGTGGATTAGAGCGTATGGTCTACCCCTCTCGAATCGTGGGCATCAACTATATTTAAGGAAAAGATAACTGGAATTTTTTATTCAACCACCGTGGAAAATCGTGAAAATTAAAAATTTTGTCTATCCATAAATCTACCAAACTTTTCCGCCAATCAACAACATCGTACTGCAATTCGTACCATACCATTGTGTCGTACAGAAGTCATACCGAACCTCTTACTCTCACGGTAATTCAAATTATTAACTCGTGGAAAGTTACTTAAAAGGAAAGGTCATATACCAAACTTATATCAACTATGACCAAGTCAAATAATTAATCGGTATCATAAACTATTGTGCCTCTTCATTTTATTAGTTTTGGCATAAGAATTAATCCATGCTTAAGAGGGTTATTTAATTCGCTACTTACGAGGAAATTTAGTGGATTTAAATCAATTAATTCGATTTATAGTAGAAATGTATTTAAATGAATTAATTCTCAAAGGAAGTCACCAAGGCAAACGATAAGTAAGTAAATGTTTAAGTTTTAATATATGGAAGGCTGGAAAAAATTTAAAGTTCTTTAATTTAAATATTACCAATAAAATAAACCAATGAAAAGTTACCAAGTTAATATCATATAAAGGAGATATAAAAGAATTATAAAGTCCAGAAATAGAATAAAAAATAAATAAAATTCAAAGTTCATTATATTATTATATTATATGGTAAAAAGGTAATTGATATTATTAAAGAGACTTGAAATATATATATATATATATATAAGAGATATATATATATTATATTAAAAAGTAAAGAAAAAGAAAGGGTTATTAAGTGAATAAGAAGTACCTTTCATTAAAAGCACTAAAAAGGTAAAGTTCAATTAAAAGGGTAT
>JASDQU010687886.1:82353-105593 GCA_032191745.1 Picea mariana
TGGTTGTCTAAGTCAAAAGGTGGTGTTACATACACCCCACCTTCGAGAAACATGTTCTCGAGGTGGTCAAAATAGTGAGGGATAGTCTCGTCGTAGTGTCTCGGCATCTTCCCAAGTAGCAGATCCTGGACTATACTTGTCCCACTGGACCTTAACTTGGTCTACCAGACGGTTCGTGAGCTGTCGGACTCTACGGTCCAATATGCGTAATGGTTCTACCGTGAGGGTTCCCACATCCGATACCTGCAATTCCTTCCAATTTAGTTTATGTGATTCATCAGCACCATAATGACGTAAAACAGATACATGAAATACATTATGAGTTTTATGCAAGTGGGGTGGCAGTACGAGATGATAGGCAACGGGTCCAATTTTCTCTTGGATCCTGAATGGTCCTATAAACTGAGGTGACAACTTTGTCCCCTTCCCGAATCGTATGGTACTCTTATTAGGCCTGATACAAATGAAAAACTGGTCTCCCACTTCATAACTTCGGTCGGTCCTGTGTGCATCTGCATAGCTTTTCCGCCTATCCTGTGCTTCCTTTAATCTTTGCCTAATCTGAATCACCTGTTCCTCCATTTCTTGAATCAATTCTGGCCTAATTGTTACTCGGTCTTCTAGTCTATCCCAACTCAATGGCGTTTTGCATGGCCTCCCGTACAAAGCTTCGTAGGGTGGCATTCCAATGGAACTATGATAACTGTTATTGTAGGTAAACTCTACCAAAGGTAGGTACTTCTCCCACTGGGTCTGATTATCCATTACATACATCCTAAGCATGTCTTCCATGACTTGATTTACTCTCTCAGTCTACCCATCTATTTCAGGATGATAAGTTGTGCTTAAGTTCAACTGAGTCCCCAACGCTGACTGTAAACTTGTCCAAAACCTAGAAGTGAATCTGGAGTCCCTATCTGAAATGATATTCTTAGGTATCCCGTGCAAACGGATAACCTCGCTTACAAACACACGTGCCACATCAGTGACATCATAAGTGTCTCTAACTGGAATAAAATGAGCACTCTTGGTTAACTTATCCACTATCACAAGAATGGCATTGTGTCTATGAGATGTGAGCGGCAACCCCACAACAAAATCCATAGAGATGACTTCCCATTTGGACATAGGAACATCATGTGGTTGTAGGAGGCCTACTGGGTGATGGTGGTCGGCTTTCACCTATTGACACTCTAGGCATTTGGCGACCAAATGGACTACATTGCGCTTCATGCCTACCCAAAAGAGCTTCTTCATATCTGCGTACATCTTCTTCACTCCCGGATGCGCACAATAAAGTGATCTATGGGCTTCCTTAAATATGATGTTTCGAATATCTCCATTCTCATGGATGTACATCCTTCCTCGATATCTTAACAGTCCATCTGTTTCCAGACTATATCCTTCATACTTTGGATCTAACTACCTCCCGCTCTGGAGGTTTGAAGTAACCTTTAAATACCAACTGTCTCCTTGGAGTTGTTCCAACACACGTTCCCTCAGATTGACCTTTAAGGTTACCAAGGAGAAGATACGTGGTCTCCTACTCAAGGCATCTGCGACCACATTTTCCTTTCCCTTGATGTACGATATACCAAAATCGTACTCACTCATAAACTCACTCCATCGCCTTTGCTTGGCATTCAGATCTCTTTGAGTGAAGAGATGTTTTAAACTTTGATGGTCCGTTTTGAGCTCAACGTTTTTCCCAACAAGATAGTGCCTCCAAAGATTCATAGCTAGCATTACAGCTGCTAACTCTAAATCATGAGTCGCATATATCTCCTCATGTTTCTTCAACGTCCTTGATGCATAAGCTATTGCTCCTCCATCCTGCATTAGCACGACCCCCAACCCTTTCTTCGAGGCATCCGTGTAGACCATGAAATCCTTTTCCATACCTGACACTCATAGAATTGGCGCACTAGTTAGTAACCTCTAAGCTCAATGAACGCACTATCACACTCTTCTGTCCATTCATACCTGACCCCCTTACGCTGCAAGGTGGTGATGGGTTTCGCTATTTTGGAGAATCCTTCCACAAATCTCCGGTAATAACCTGCTAGCCCCATGAAGCTTCTCACCTCATGTGCATTTTTCGGCACTGGCCACTCCATAACGGCCTTTACCTTTTCTAGGTCCACAAAGATTCCTTCGCCGGAAATGATATGACCCAAATAGTGCATGCTCATTAGGTACTAGTGATGACAACTCCGCTTCTAATTGTAGGGCTCAAAATTCATTGATTTTTCCAAATAAGGAATCCAACTTGTCCCAACTTGCTTTCGGATTTTTACAATCAGCTATGTGGAACAAAAATCTATCTGACACATGAAAACCAATGAAGCCCATGACTTCATCAATTTTATTTTGATAGGAGAACCTCTTGATTTCCTTGGTCTCGGCTAACATCTTTCAAAACCCTTTTGATTTCAACAATTGTTGCATCTTAAGTTTCCATGTATGATGATTATGGGGAGTTAGGAGCTCAACTTTCCTTAACTCCACCATTTACAATAAAGAGTTCAAGAAAACAACAGATCTAGGTGTATTATCTCAAAAGGAAATGGAAACCTAGGCTCTAAACAAACAACTCTAAAAAATATTTACAACAACTTGTTTATATTCCACACATAATATTACTTGGATAGAGACAATTATATTTAAATGTTGCCATGTTCAGAACAAAAAAACCGTAGGCACTTATACCTCTTCAATTGACAAACAAGGGCATAATACCTCTATCTATTCAGCTTCGATGTTTGGAACCCAATGAGCGATGTGAGGACAGATTTCTGGTCGAAGAAGAACATATCAGTGTGCCCTGAAACAATCAATGCATGGCATAATTTTTGAAATGGAGACTCCTCGAGTGAGACCAAGGAATGGTTAGAAAATCCCTTCAATCCACTGCACTCGGTCTCATCCAAAATTCATACTGGAAAACGAACATTAGTCATACTTTGTCCAAAATTCAACAGATTGACCTCTAAATATTCGCAGTGCATCCTTGATTTTGATATTTCCTCCCAATTTAGAGAGGCCACTGAGCATAGAGGCTCAAAGGACATGCTAGGCATGTTTTCACGATTTCAGAGTCTGAATTCTAGAGCCGAGTGGTCTCCGGTAGGGGCGCATACTTCTCTTGGATCAACGTCGATGCTTCATGGCATGACAAGGTTATGGTGCTTGACACGGGATCTGATGTCACTTGGATCCAATGATGCGCCCCAGTAAAGGACCGACACTTTGTTTTGAGGTGACGGCACACAGGCCAAGATCACCTCAATCAATCACACAACCTACAGATTTCTCAAACAAATATGAGAAGGGGATTTGTAGATAGCTCTAATACCATGTAAATATTGAGAATAAACAATATCATAGGCACAAGATTACTGCAAAGATCAACAACCTTCCAAAAAAAAGAGAAAAATGTAATTTATCTTCTTTCTTGATTACATTGAAGAGCTTCTCTATTTATAATAAGATGAGAGGAGACATCATTGATAAAGAAAGATGGATAACTCACTTATTGAAGTAAAAAAAATAAGCACATAAACGGATGTATTTATAATAGCTAGGAAGTTAATGATTAAAATCACAACCATTTATTTTGTATGACTACTAAGAATATTCCAGCCATATTTAATCATGTCCATAAAAAAATTATTAAGCACTAAACCCCTATTAAATCTGCCCATTGTCAATAGATGTACTGCTTTAGTCCTAACAAGGAGATGGTTAGGAAATTTACCCACTCCAATGATAAGTCAAAGAAGCACATCATGGTTGTCCATAAATAGTGAAGAAGAATCACATGTCCTACCTATCCTAAATAAACTTCTACATCAACAACTATTTCCAGCATTTCTGCTAGCCATGGTCGTCTTTATAATGAGCATGGCTCTTATTTAAAGTGATGACTTCTGAGGATGGTGCTTCACACATAGATTGTCGTCCTCCTTCTTGTCAAATAGTTGTAGCAATTAAATGAACAAAAAATGAATATTGAAAGCCATTGTAGCTAATTAAAAGATGATTTTGGGTTTGGATGTTGCAAAGCTATTGTAGTGAATTGAACTTGCCACAACAATGCTATGTGATCAGTTCAATTAAATATAATCACTATAAAACATCCAATACCAAAATCATTAGATTCATTATAAATCTTTTAAATCTGTAGATTCAACAATTCAATCCAAAATATTGTCTCAAAAAAATGGACTACACTTAGACTAAGGTTTAGGTTTTTTGTTTTGGTGATGAGATGATTGAAATAAAAGATTGAAAATAGCGGCCTCATTATTGTCGTATTGATAATTACGCCGAAAGGTGTACACCTATTGACAATGAGCACAATTAATGATCTTTTAACCTTATTTAACCTTAAACCCTAATCTGATGGCTATGCATTGAAGATGCTGGCATATTCTTAGTCGTCCTCCAAAATCAATGGGTCAGATTTATTGTTCATAATTTTCTTGCATCTATCAAGGCATCCGTTAACATTTTTACTTTTCAACATTTACCTAATCACATTAAAAAATTACAGTAAGGATATGTAATTTCCACATTTAAAAGATTAAGTAGGATTAAACCATGGCATCTAAATAAATGCCCATGTTCTGCTTCTGAACCGACCGTCTGATGCCCACGCATTCCATTTATCAACCTAATGCAGCCAAACGTTTCATATTACCACATACAGATTACCACAAACATTTTATATTAGAGGCACATGTTCTCAACCGATACCTTTCTGCATTCTCAACCACGAGTTAGCGGCTGTGCTAGTTGTTTTCATACACGTAAATAAATTGGTACCGGTCGTTCAACTTTTGAGCGTGATATGCATTTTGCTCTCACGAACTTTCTTTCGTCATCATCCACATCATTCTTTTGGCACGATGCACTCTTCTACTTACAGAAAGGATGGTTCAATGAAGAAGATCCATGGCGACAGTGCAGACCTTGGATTAAAGAAACAACAAAGACCAAAACAACACGATAAAGTCTAAGACCGGGTTTTGTGTGACGAATGAATGGGTTTTGGTAATACAAAGACCAAGTAGAGCCCATTCTTACATAATCTATTGTATATAATAATAACAATCCCACCATTAAGCCTCACAACGCACCCCGGTAGGAGGAAGGAAGGTATCTTAAGCGGCAGAAAAGAAGCAGAAGAGGAAAGGTTTAGGTTCCTAAAAAATGGAGAAAGAGGCCGCAGAGAAACTCCAGTTACTTGGCGCCTTGGGCATCGTGAGAGAGGCCTTAAACATCCTCCTCCACTCCTTCCGTTGTAAACTTCTGTGGGCTTTTTCTCTCACTCTGCTTCTTCCCCTCACTTTTTCAAGTCTCGGGCAGAACTTCGTCTTCGACCCTCTTCTCCTTAAAATCGTTCAGAAGCAAATGGAGGCCCTCCTCCACCCTGGAGAGACGAATCGGTGTGAATTGGGATCAAAAAGGAGGGAGCTTGTTGTGGTCGTAGCAGCGGACATAGCCTTCCATTTTTCCTTGTGGGGGTTGTCCACGACGGCGATTGTGTACACTGTTGCCTCCGTCTACACCGCCGACACCAAAAATTTGAAATTGTCGTATGTGAGGGTTTTGAGCACCGACGTTCCCGGGGTCTGGAAACTGTTAAATATAATGTAACCTCAACAGTCTGACTGTACATTGCTAGCTGTCCTGGCCAGATGTACTTTCTATTCTTCATTTGCTTGAGCCTATTTAGTTCAGCTATTTCCCATTGCATTGTAATCTCTTCAGTTCTTCTTACATTCTAATATATTGTTTTATGTTCTATTATTTTCTCTCTGCATTTATTGCTTCACTATTTATGATGGTATCAGAGCTATAATAGTAAGCCTCTTCACACAGGCTGGAGAGCAACACGATCCTCACAACATAGATCTTCACGGATCTTGAGAGCATGCGACACAGTCTTTTCACAAGGATTGGAAAGTTGGTCGTCATACTCTTGAAAGATCCTCGCAGGAAACTTCCACGAGGAAGCTATCCACTCATACACTCAAAGATCAGCGTAAGAAGCTAACGCGCTGAAGCAGAGCGTACAACGCTCGAAATATCGAGGACGAAGAGAGTGCAGAAGAAGAAACTTTCAAGATTCTTGTAATTTTCAAGAATCATCAAAGATTTATGAAGGAGAGCTACAGGAGGCGGGAACTCTTGAAAAATTCAAAGAATCGTTCAAATTCGCTAAATATTCCTGGAGAAGGCAAAATCGTTTAAAAGATTTATGGGAAATCGCTCAAATCTGTCAAAGATTGTAGCAGAGGACAGAGAAATCATGAAATTCTTTCAAATCTTTGAAAGATTCACAAATTGTTTCTTCCGCAGGAGAAAATTCCATCAAATTTAGCAAAGATCATGTCTAACACGCAAAGACTAGCCATCGCGGCCATAAGATTCATCCTGATAATGGATCCAGAGCGAAAAACCAGTTCAGAAGGGACGAAGAGAGTGCGGAAAAGGTGAAATATTTTCAGCCGTTAGATCTTGCGCAGAGGCCCGACAGCCATTGGATCAGCGAGAAAGTGCACGAGGTTTAGTCATCTGCAACGCCAAGGAGAAATTTTCAACTTGTGAAGTTGCAAAATCCAAACTTCCTCTAGATCGTCCATCAAGAAACACGTGGCGATATCTAGGCATTTCGCTGACTCACAAGGTGTAAAGGTCAGAAGACTACCGTGAGAATTCACAAATCGCGAAATCACAAGTCATTTTGGACCGTTGGATCGAGATAGATCATGAGCCATCGATATTATCCCATCGCAAAATCGAGCATCGGGAGTTGGACGAGCAAAGGTGATTGCACTCCAAAACTCCGATACGCGATATCGTGAAATCCCGAGAGGACTTGTGAGTCGTCCATCTCAGAGGACAGGTGGCAGTAGATCCAAGTGTCATCAAATTGGCATATCGGAGTTCGCGATTTTGAAAGACCGTCGCAACAAGAGCTCTAAACTCATGAAATCGAGATTCACGAAATAGCGATAAGATCACAGCCGTCCATTTGTTCAGACACGTGGCGGACATTGAGGAAACCGTCAACGTTTCGGTAACCAGGGTTTTCAAGTTGATAGAAACTTTGGAGTCGTAAGTCATGAAATCGTGAAATGACGAGGACCATCCATTTTGAGGGGATGCGTGGCATAAATCTGAGGACTCGGGAAAAGTCCTGAAAAGGAAAGGGCCATCGACACATCAGGATTCGGCGTTTCGTGAATCCTGAGGACAAGAAGCACAAGCATTTCGAAACTGCAAAGTCTGAAATCCCGACATGAGGAAAGCTCTATTTTGGGGCCCAGCTGACGTCATCTCATCAAAATGAGGGATCGGGGATCTCCACGGTGAAACCCCCGAAGCAGACTTGAGTCGTCCATCTGTTGGGACGCATGGCGGAGATCAAAGGAATCGGGAAAGTCCCGAAAGGAAAGCGCCATCGACAAATCAGAGATCGGGGAATCGAGGAGTCAGAAGAGCTCGTCATCAGGGTTCATGAAGTCCTGATTCGCGATATCCCGATAATATCTGGACCATTAGATCACAGGAAGATCTGGACTGTTGAATTGTCCAAAGGCAAATTTCGGCATTTCAGCAAATTGAAAGACAAAGAACCAGAAAATCCCGTAGCACTTTAACATCAAGGCACGTGGACACATTGCACAGTGATTAAGGCCGAATTCAAGGCCAATAAGCTCTCTTCGGCCATCAGAAAATTGACGTTTCGACAATCATAGGTAAATACAAAATTTTCCTCTATTTTTTTTTCTGAGATTTTTTTTCAAAAAATATATGTCATCTAGCAACTTAGGACTAACTCATGGTCCGATTCTACTTGGAAATAATTACGATTTTTGGTCTCCTCGGATGAGATCGTTCTTGCAAGAAAAAGAGTGCTGGGATCTAGTGGATCTTGGATATGTGGAACCAGATCCAGCTGCCCTTTCTGCCATGACAAATCTGCATAGAATTGTTCAGGCAACACTGAGGAACAAAGAAAATAAAGCTAAATTTTGGATTCAAAATTCCGTGGATGATTCGATTTTCTCAAAAATCACAGGCGTTGGTACTTCAAAACAGGCCTGGGACATCCTTAAATCTTCTTAGCAAGGAAATGACAGGGTCAAAACAGTTAAACTGCAGACCTTGAGGACGCAATTCGAGACTCTAAGGATGACATAGTCCGAAAATGTGGATCAATTCATGACCAGAGTCATGGGAATCATGAACCAGATCAGACTGATTGGTGAAACCATCACTGATCAACGAATTTTTGAGAAATTTCTCAAAAATTTACCAAAGAAATTTGAAATGGTTGTAACAACAATCCTTGAATCCAAGGATCTGTCAAGTTTTTCAACAAATGAACTAATTGGTTCTCTGGTGACACATGAGACTAGATTGCATCTCACAAATGAGTCAATCTCCAATGCTTTCAAAACTCAATTATCCTTCAGCAGAGGGAAAGGCAGAGGAAGAAGCAGAGGTCACCAAGGAATAGGGAGCAATCAAAATAACTCTCACTCCAGTGGAGGTAACAGACAATAGTATCTGAATCAAAATTTCCAAGGTCAAAGGCAACAACAACAAAATCAACATCAAAATTTCCAGCCTCAAAGAGACAGAGGGAGAAGATCGAATGAGAAATCAAGCATACAATGTTATTACTGCAAAAAGTATGGGCACTATGAATATGAATGCAGGAAGAAGCAAGCAGATCATCTCTCAGGCAGAGCACATGTCTCAAATCATACGGGAGACACCTCAAGAGGTATGTTTCTCTCATGCCACAAGACTGAACAACAAGCTAAAGATCTCTGGTTGTTGGACAGTGGATGCAGCAATCACATGACAGGTAACAAAGATTTACTTTCATGCATTGATTCTTCAATCTCATCTGATATTACACCTGGAAACGATTATTTAGTCAAAGTTCAAGGAAAAGGAATTGTTCCTATTCTTACTAAACAGAATGTAAAGAAAGAGATAAACAATGTCTATCATGTTCTAGATCTAAAACATAATTTTCTAAGTGTAGGAAAGCTCATTGAACATGGCTATAAGTTACTTTTTGAGGGAGCATCTTGCAAGATATATGACAAAATTCCAAGCAGAAAATTGATTTCTGAAATCCATATGACTCCAAATAGGATGTTTCCCCTTACCCTCAGAACTGCAAATCTGAGTCAACCATATGCACAAAGTGCATCAACCCTAAATGAAACAATGGTTTGGCATAGAAGATTTGGACATCTACCATTTCAAATTCTAAGTCTTCTTCAGAAGAACTCCATGGTCAAAGGTCTACCTATCTTTAAAGAGGAAATTCCCCCATGTGAGTCTTGCATATTTGGAAAACATAAGAGAACTAGTTTTTCACAGTCTTCCAATCAAGCCAAACATCATCTTGAACTTGTTCACATTGACCTATGTGAACCAATGCAAACAGTGTCAATAGGTGGTATCTTTTACTTTCTAACGTTTATTGATGATTTCAGCAGAAAAATATGGATTTGTTTTCTCAGACACAAGTCTGAAACTTTTGCAAAATTCAAAGAATTCAAGGCAGAAGTTGAAAAACAGAGTGGCAAATATATCAAAGCACTCATGTCAGATGGAGGAGGAGAATACAACTCCAAATAATTTGCAAATTTCTGCAAATCAAAAGGCATTCTCATGCAAACAACAACCAGATATACTCCACAGTAGAATGGAGTGGCTGAAAGGAAAAATCAGACAATCATGAATATGGCAAGAACACTTCTTAAAGAGAAAAGTTTGTCAAACAGGTTTTGGACTGAAGCGGTAGCATGCTCAGTTTATCTCCTGAATAGATCTCCAACCACCAGTCTAAAGATGAAAGTTCCCCAAGAAGCATGGAGTGGAACAAATCTCAATGTAGCGCATCTAAGGACAATTAGATGCATAGTATATGCTCACATACCTTCCGAATTAAGAAAGAAATTGGATGACAAAAGTGAGAAATGTATTTTCACTGGTTATAGTGAAACATCTAAATCTTACAGGATTTACAATCCAATCAACAAGAAACTAATTCTCAGCAAAGATGTAAAATTTCTGGAAATCAATTCTGGAATGATTCAAAAAATCAGCAGATGGACAATCCAAATCTATTGCTGCCAAGTTCTGAAAATGCAGAAAATTCAGAACAACAAGTACCTCAAACTATTCTTCCAAGATTGCAGGTACAAAGGCAACCTAAAAATTCTCAGGATAACTCAACTTCCAACAGAGAATCATTCTCTGAACCACAAAATCAGAGAACTCGAAGTTTGAGAGAAATCCATCAGCAGTTGGATGACTTTGAACAACACAACCTTTTTGCTTTAATGTCATGTCAACCTACATCCTTTAAGGAAGAAGCTAAGGAGCCACATTGGGTTCAAGCCATGAACCAAGAAATTGACTCCATTGAGAAGAACAAGACATGAGATCTTGTTGATTTTCCAAGTCACAAGAAGAGTATTGGTGTCAAGTGGGTTTACAAAACTAAACTCAATGAAAAAGGGCAGATTGAAAAACACAAGGCAAGACTTGTTGCCAAAGGATTGTCACAACAACCTGGTACTGATTATGGTGAAACTTTTGCTCCAATAGAAAGATTAGACACTGTAAGGACTCTATTGGCCATAGCAGCACAACACAAATGGCAAGTATACCAGATGGATGTCAAGTCAACATTCCTAAATGGTTTCTTAGAAGAAGAAGTTTATGTTGATCAGCCACCTGGATTTGAAGTCCAAGAGCACCCAACCAAAGCATATCGGTTGAAGAAAGCCTTGTATGGCTTAAAGCAAGATCCAAGAGCTTGGTACAGTAGAATTGACACTTATCTGATCAAAAGTGGTTTCAGCAGAAGCCAAAATGATCCAACTCTTTACACCAAAACAGATCAACACGGTAAAATTTTGATTGTATGTTTATATGTTGATGACATGATCTATACAAGAAATCTTGAGTTAACAAATTTTAAACATGCCATGCAATTTGAGTTTCAGATGACAGATCTTGGCATAATGAAATATTTTTTAGGGATTGAGGTTAATCAATCAACCAAAGAGATTTTTGTCTGTCAGCAAAAGTATGCAACAGACATCCTAAAAAGATTTCGTATGGAAGAATGCAATCCAACAGAAACCCCTATACCCCTAGGCACAAAATTGAGCAAGAATGATGAAGGTCCTACAGTGGAATCTACTCTATACAAAAGTTTAGTAGGCAGTTTTTTGTATTTTACAGCAACTAGGCCTGACATTATGTATGCAACCAGCCTTGTTTCCATATTCATGGAATCCCCTAAAGATTCTCATTGGAAAATGGCGAAATGAATTTTGAGATATGTTGCAAGAACTCTCAATTTTGGCTTATGGTACACTAAATCTGATAGTAATCAACTTTTTGGTTACACAGACAGTGATTTTGCAGGCAGCCTAGATGACAGGAAAAGCACATATGGACATGTTTTTCAACTGGGCACAAACCTAATATCATGAGCATCAAATAAGCAACCAATTGTTTCAATATCTTCTGCAGAGGCAGAGTATGTCGCTGCTACCTCAGCTTGTTGTCGAGCTGTGTGGTTGAGAAGAATATTGAAAGATATGTCACATACAGAAAATGATCCAACTCCTATTTTTTGTGATAATACTTCAGCAATTGCTTTATCCAAAAATCATGTGTTTCATAAGAAAAGAAAACACATCGACAATCATTTTCATTTCATGCGTGAGCTAGTCAATAATGGTGATTTTGCACGACAATTATGTGGTTCTCGAAATCAACTAGCTGATATCTTTACAAAGCCACTAGGAAAATCGGTTTTTGATTTTCAGAGACAACACTTAGGCATAATCAGTGCTAATGTTTGTAACTGTTGAGTTTAAGAGGGAGTGTTAAATATAATGTAACCTCAACAGTCTGACTGTACACTGTCAGCTATCCTGGCCAGCTATACTTTCTATTCTTGATTTTCTTGAGCCTATTTAGCTCAACTATTTCCCATTGCATTGTAATCTCTTCAGTTCTTCTTACATTCTAATATATTGTTTTATGTTCTATTATTTTTTCTCTGCATTTCTTGCTTCACAATTTATCAGAAACGCCCGACGTTAACATTCCTCTGGTTTTTTATAATCTCCTCCGGCTTTGTGATGACCTCACTATTGGCCTTCAACCTTCTGCTCATGATCTTCTTCCCCACCATCCTCACTCCTTCTGTGGGAGGAAAGGCCGATCATAAATTGAAATCGGAGACCTATCTTTTCAATGTAATTCATGGAATTATGGTCGTCTTTCCCCAAATTTATGTAATTATTGTGTGGTACGTCGCCAGTGTCATATCCGTTTTGGAGGACAAATATTATGGCCTAGCTGCCATGATAAGGAGCAACAACCTCATGAAAGGAAAGCAGAAGATAGCATTGTTTCTGTTTATACTTATTAACTACAATTTTGGGGGAATAATTGTATGGATTTTCGGATATGCAGTCATGGAGGGATGTAGCCATGGCGTGGGGATAGCGACGAGGGCTGTGAGTGGGACACTCCTTCTTGGGTTGCATTTTTTTGTTAACTTGATGGGGATGTTGACGCCGAGCGTGTTATACTTTTTGTGTAAATCATACCACCATGAGAGCGTAGAGGATAATTTATCTTTCAAAGTTTATAACGTGGGCGACTATGACCCTCTGAAGACCAGCAACATTCAACTGAAGCCTCTACAAGAAGATGTATAATATTAGATATAGTCTGGTACTTTCATACAATGGTTTGATTGAGCATAGGGAGTGTTATTTTCTGTTCTTCTGCAATATCATGCATATCCTTTTTATTGGTCCGGATAGAGATCACCTTGGATTGTTGAGTTAGGTGTGTATAAATCCATCTCGTTAAAAATTGATTATATGGGAGTTTATGAAAAACAATTATGAGAAAAAATGTAATACAAATTGTGGAGAATGGATGTAAACTAACACAGCCGCAAAGTCAGCTGGTGAACGCCGATAGGTATAGAAATCAGCTTTAAAACCTCACTTCATTATTAAAAAAAAAATGCCATTTACACTCCAAACTTGGAATGAGGTTGTTCACATTTCAACACTTCAATCAATATGTGGTTTAATCATGTAAAGGTGACAATAAAAAATTTCACAAATATTAATTCTTGTTAAACATTTACACTTGGCAATCATATGGTCTTACACTAATTTCTTAATATGATTAGGTAAATGTGAGAAAGTAAACATGTTAACTGATGCATTCATAAATGCAAGGAAGTTATGAACAATAAATTCTATTCATTCATTATTGATTTGTGAGGACTACTAAGAATATTGGTCGCAATGAACCTCCACTAACATGTTAATAGAAAAATCGAATCCATCAGTTAGGAAAAAAATAACTCATGGTTACATTGCAAAAATCAGCAATGAAATAGTAATAATTGTAAATTTTAAATATGTGAACCCCATCAAACTTTATATGGGAAAACCAGCAAAGCTTAAATTTCCACTTCTCTATTCTTATAAATATTTTTATATTTTTTCATCAACATGCATTTCATGGTATCCGAAATCTTAATTTCCAACGATCCTTCTCTTGTAATCTGATGGTCTAGACTTATTGTGGGATTGGGAATAATGTGGTTTTAATTCTCCTTTTTCTCTCCACAATCCATCCCTTTCGTTGATCTGGCACTTATGTATTCAATGGTCATGATTTGATATGATCATGTTTCTACAGTGCGCTTTCCATTCTAAGTTTCATCACGTCATCTCTTCTAAGCTTTTATCTTTGCATATCATCCTGTTGTTTGACATCAATGAAAACACATTAATGACACTATGTCCAACAATATCCACCTTTGTCATTGGTGGAAACACACCAAATTCATACACAATCTCCCCTTGTGATGATGCTTCTCTCCTCTGAAGTTACTCTCCCCCTTTAAAATCAATGGCAAAGGATTTCTCCTCCTATGGTAAATCTATGTATGTCTGTATGTTACTGACCAGAATCTAAACTCGGGTAACTCTTCCTGCAATCATCCTTTTCTTGTCATAACTAAATGACTCCCCCTGTCAGTCTTCTCTCTCTGCCTCTAACTGTTATCCCCCTTTGTTTCTAAAAGGGTATCTATTTTTGACAAGTTCTCTCCTCTTATTATCTCTACAGGATGTCATGTATATCATTTTGTACATCATACTTCTGATGTTGCAGATATTGTTGCCCTACTAGAACACTGCATAATTGTAGCTCATATTTTTCAAACGACCCTTGGATCTGTCTAGTGATTCTCATCGATCTATAGCTAGATGTATCCATCTCTATCCATGATACTTTTCTACTGTACATTGCTCTAAATTCATCTGAGAAAGTTTATACTATGCTTGTCACATGAATGCAATTCTTTTTGCAACAATTAACTTCACTCATGTTCACTTGTTCAGTGTTTGCTATCTACATCTGTGAATGTCGTGATTTCTTGAACTTCGTTCTCTGATCTTCTATTACTACAACTTAATTTTTCTTCAATGTTTCATTTACTCTTTTTTCCATATTGTATGAAGCACTTCTCATTGACTGTTTTCTTGAGTTCCAACAGTTATGGGATTTGTGGCCATATCCACCAGAATTGTAGCATCTCATAGTGTAACAATGTGTAGAAATATGTCCAACAAGATTGCAGTTCCAACATATTATATTGTAGTTGAATGATGCAGGAGCATCGCTCCACCTCAACACAGGCCAGCTAATTAGCACGAGTGGTGCGCATTCAAGGAAGGGAGAGGTGTTGCCCTCTCATTTTTCCTTCGAGAATCTAAAGAGAGATCAAGGAAATTAATGCTAACAAGTTGGAAGAGCCAAGTTGTGCCTTCGTACCAGTTGGAGATAAGGTCTTCAATAAGTGGTTGGCGGTAGGAGAGATTGACATCCAATTCGGATCAGATTTCCATCATTGTAATCCACCCATTAGACAGGTGTTTTGAAAGGTGATTAGACACCACTCTCTTAGGTTGGAAGGAAGCTCATAAAGACCCTCTTGTATAAACTCTTTTATTGTTTCCAGTAGAGTAGGTAGAGGCATTAGGTGTAGGAGATAGATACATAGGATACAGGGAGAAAAACACAGAGAGTTGAGACTCAGTTGTAGCTCGAACACACATATTGTAATGGACACTCTTCTATTAATATAAAGTAACAGTTTTTCCCATTTATCAATTTCTGTGTAATGGATATTTTGTTGTGAATGTCATTCATATGAATTTGAGCTATATATATGTGTTAGAAATCGTTTGCAGAGATAGAGATACAATTTTATATTTGTGAGTGTGTTGGGTTAAGTCTGTTTCTATAGAGTAAGTGCAAGGAGTGTGTGACAGAGGGTAGAAAATATTTGAGCTGATGCAAGGAGTGCATGTATGAACTCAGTGGAGTTAGAAGAGAAGCTTCCAGGAGGGCACACCGGGATAATTCACGAAATAGGGAGGAAATTTCAAGGTGGTAAGATACCTTGGAAGGAAAGACTGTGTAAGAGGAAACATAGCCTAGAGTTATTGAATACTCTACAATACTTTTTCAAGAGGGCATAGAGAAAGTACGACAACATACAAGAGCAACACATTCTGAAGTGTTGATATCCTTAAGAGAACCCCAGGTTTTTTGAACACTCTGAGGAAGGAAGGCTTTGCAAGAGTGCATCAACAAAGGAAAGGATATGCATTAAGACTTCTATGTAGACCAAGGGAGAAACTATCGAAAGGATTAGAAAAGTGCAAGGAGTGTGCCAAGGATATTGTAATTTCATCTTACAAGCTCAGGAGGAAGAGCATTAAGTTGCTAGGAGGGCACGATAAAGTTCATTGAAGGATGTAGAGGAATTGAGAACCTTGAAGGTTTTCAAGCCAAGCAAAGTCACAGAAGAGTTTGCACAGAACTCTGCAAGAAGTGCAGAAGAAATTTGAGAACAACCTAAGTCTCGAGAAGAAAATTGTGTTAAGTGTGCAAGGGGGTCAGGACTTATGAAGTCCTGAAGACCATGAAATAGTCCATCATCGGAAGGAGAAAGGTGGCAGAAGGTCGAGAAATATGAGAGCAGGAGCTCTAGGAGTTTTCCCAAGAGAAAACGAAGATATTCGTGAAGTCGCGAAGAGAGGTTTGAATCCAGGCCGTTGGATATGGAAGGAACGCTTGGAACAAATATGCACGAGCCGAAGGAGTAGCTCTCTGGGAAATATCAAGGGAGAATATTAAGAGAATACCGAAAGAGCTGGGAGACAAAGAAATCGTAGGAAACCATTGTGAAAGGACAAGTGGAGTTGGATAGAAACTTCGCTGATTCACAAATTAAGAGAGGCAGAGTTAGGAGAAGTGAAAAATCTCGAAGGATGGAGTCACAAAGCAAATCATAGTCATTGGATTTGAGAATAACGTGGATCGTAGATCAGGTCTTGGAGAATTCACTAATTTGAGAATCCGAAAAAAGGGAGCAAAGATATTGCAAAATATTTGAAGCATGGAGTCGCGACGAGGAGGTGGCCCACGATCATAATATGTGGTCACATGCAAGGAAGGAGTCTATCATAGAGAGGTAGCGTCCGTTGGCATTAAGATTTGAACAATGCTAAGGAGAGGGTCCATGATTTCTAGACAACCTGCGAAAAAGATGGAAGGGCCTGTGTAGCTCAGTGACTTGAACGATCCAAGACCGGGAGGTCAAGTAGCCCTTTGAAGGGAAGGGGGTTTGTGACATAGTGGTATTAGAGCTTGATTGTCTGCAAATTGTAGGAAAAGGTGAAGAGAGACAGAGTAGGATGCTCTGTGGATACTATTGCAAGGTGTGCAACAGATGGTAAACAACGAGGTGAGCTACAGGTGAAGCATGATGGTCATTGAAGATCATAAATGTGGTCAAAGGGAAGACTACCCACTGACAAGAAAAACAGAGATGGAAAAGGATCTCAGTGAAATACGAGTAGACGTGGAGAGGTTAGCATTTAAGATGCAACAAGAATAAAAGGTGTGTTGGAGATATGAGTGGCCTTTGAAAAGGACAGCTAAGTGTCTCGTTCGAAATTTGTTGGCCCGAAAGAAACAACATATGTTGAGGAGGTGGTTGATATATGTCGAAAACCTCAATGGAGAGGGAAAGAGTTCTGGGAGGATTCTCGTAGGTTTCTAGGTAGGAAATGTGAAGGGATCAGTTGATCTCGTAAACTGCTAGGAGGGAAGAGGAGACATCCCAGAATTCTAGTTGGAAAAGGGAGAAGAGATTATCTCAGTTGAGATTTCATGTTAGAAAGGGGTGTTGACAGATGGAGAGGAGGCAAAAGAAAGCATGCGGAGCTTCACGCCGCATGCATGAATGAATATTATGACAGGTCAAAAAATTTCATCAAAAAGGAGAAGGATCAAAGGAGCATTCTGATCATTGGAGGAGTCAAGATATTCCTTCCAAGTAGCCGAGGATAGGTTAGCACAGATGTTGTAGTTGAAAAAGAAGGAAAACGAGCTGAGACTATCATGGAGGAGGAGGAACAGATACTAAAGTTTGTCCCAATAGAAGGGGAGCACGCAGTTGAGTTACTCACTCAGTGGGAAATCGATTTAAGGGCACTAGAGGATTGGTTGGACAGTCTGGAATGAGAAGGTGGATTCCAAGATATATCCCTACCATAGGAGACAAACCAGCACGAGTTGCAGCCAGAGGAAATTGGAATAAAAACAGTCGAAGAACTGACGGGAGTTAGTATGTCAAAAGAGATATCCAAACAATAGTTTAGTGGCAAGACTGCAGAATTGGAGTCTGTGACAATGTGGCTAGTCATCTTCACAAGGGAAGAAAGTGGCATTGTAGATTAGGATGACCTACCCATGGAGCGACATGAAGATTTGTAGTCGGTCAGACTGCACAAGCTGAGCTAGTCGATGAAGCAGTTGGAAGAAGCTAATGTTGAGGTCAATAGAAGAATTTATTGTCAAGGGGAAGCTAGACAGAAAGGAAACTACATGAGTAGTAGGGAAGAGGCAGGAGCAACAAAAACAACAAAGAAAAGGAGCAGAAAGACAGTTCCAAGATAA
This sequence comes from Picea mariana, assembly GCA_032191745.1. NCBI lineage: Eukaryota > Viridiplantae > Streptophyta > Pinopsida > Pinales > Pinaceae > Picea > Picea mariana. The sequence continues at coordinate 100,486 of JASDQU010687886.1, forward strand.
ATTTTGGGATTTAGGAGGATTTCAGAGTTGGGAATCTCATGAGTAGGAGCTCATGAATTTTTGTAGCCATGGCATATGATGCAGGAGAATCACTCCACCTCATCATGTGCCAACTGATTAGCATGAGTGGTGCACATTCAAGGAAGGGAGAGGTGCCACCCTCTCATTTTGACTTCGAGAATCTAAAGCGTGATCAAGGAAATTAATTTTGACAAGTTGGAAGAGCCAATTTTTTCCTTCGTAGAAGATGGAGATAAGTTCTCCATTAAGTGGTTGATGGCAGGAGGGATTTGCATCTGATTCAGATCAAATTTCCATCACTGTAATATTCCCATTAGACATGCATTTTGAATGGTGATTAGACACCACTAGCTTAGGTTGGAGGGAAGCTCGTCGATCCCGTCTTGTATAAACTCTTGTATTGATTCCAATAGAGTATGTAGAGGCATCAAGTGTAGGATACAGATGCATCGGATACAGGGAGAAAAAATCAGAGAGTCGATACTCAGTTGTTTCTCATACTCACATATTGTAATGGGAATTCCACCATTAATAAAAAGTAACAGTTTTTCCTATTTATCAATTTCTGTGTAATGGATATTTTCTTTTGAATGCCATTTGTATGAATTTGAGCTATATATGTGTGTTAGAAATCATCTGTAGGGATAGAGATACAATTTTTTTATCTGTGACTGTGTTGGGTTAAGTTTGGTTCTCTAGGCTAAGTGAAAGGAGTGCGCGACAAAGGGTGGAAACTACGTGAGACGATGCAAGGAGTGCATGTATGAACTCAATGGATTCAGAAGAGAAGTTGCCAGGAGAGCACACCGGGATAATTCACTGACTCAAGAGGAAATGTCAAGGTGGTAGGATACCTTGGAAGGAAAGACTGTGTAGGAGGAAACAAAACCCATATTTATTGAATACTCTGCAATACTTTTCCAGGAGGGCATAGAGAAAGTATGAGAGCGTACAAGATAAATAGATTCTAAAGTGTTGGAATCCTTAAGAGAACCCCAGGGTTGTTGAACACTCTAAGGAAGGAATTCTTTGCAAGAGTACATCAACAAAGGAAAGGAGATGCCTTAATACTTCTAAGTAGACCGAGGGAAACACTGTCAAAAATATTAGCCGAGCGCAAGGAGTGCACCAAGGAGGAAGAGCGTTAATTTTTGAGGAGGGCATGAGAAATTTCACTAGAGGATGCAGAGGAACTAGGAAACTTGAAGGTTTTCAAGCCAAGCAAAGTCACAGAAGAGTCTGTGAAAAACTCTACAGGGAGTGCAGAAGATGTTCGAGAACAACCTAAGTCTCTAGAATAAAATGGCGCTAAGTGTGCAAGAGGGTCAGGAATTGAAAAGTCCTGAAGACCGTGAAATCATCCATCGTCGGGAGGAGATAGGTGGAAGAAGGTAAAGAGATCCGAGAGCAGGAGCTTTGGGAGGTTTTCCAAGAGAAAACAAAGGTCTTCATGATGTCGTAAAGAGTAGTTTGAATCTAGACCATTGGAACTGGATGGGACGCATGGAACTGGAGGAGTAGTGCTACGGGAGATATCGGGGGAGAACATCAAGAGAATAACCAAAGAGCCAGGAGACAAATAAATCCTAGGCAACCATTAGGAAAGGACACATGGATTTGGATCGACACTTCGCTGATTCACAAATCGGGAGAGGCAGAGTTAGTAGAAGTGAAAACTCTCGAAGGATGGAGTTGCAAAGAAAATCATAGATGTTGACTTCGATAATAATCTGGACCGTAGATATGGTCTTGGAGAATTCGCCGATTTGGGAATCAGAAAAAAGGGAGAAAAGAGATCGCAAAATATCTGAAGCATGGAGTCTCACGGTCGTAGTCCATGGTCACATGCAAGGAAGGAGTCTAGCACAGAGAGCTAGCGTCCATTGGTGTTAAGATTTGAACAATGCTAAGGAGAGGGTATGTGGGTGCCATAGAACCTGCGCAAAAGGTGGAAGGGATTGTGTCAATTTAATTTGGTTCCCATCAGGATCCCGACGATCCAATTTAGCTCAGTGACTTGAACAATCCAAGACCGAGAGGTCAAGGAGCGCTTTGGAGGGAAGGGGGTTTGTGCCATTGAACCTACCAACTTGTTTTCATGCATGATTACTACAATCCAAGGCTTTATGACCATATTCATCACAAGAAAAACAGTAACTATTAAAAACACTCTCATACCTCCTTTGATTCATCCATGAAGGTGTCTCTTTTCTAAACTTACTTTGAGGTGTATGAGTAGCTTCTAGATGTCTTCCTTGATCTGATCTTCTAAATATTGTAGTGTTGCTTTCATTCTTTGAACATGAAGGACCTGCATCATACCTGCTTTCACCCTTTACAAATGAAGGACTTGCATCAGGTTTCTTAGGAGTACTAATTTCTTCCTTGTTGTATCCAAGATTGGATTTTCCATTTGGTGATCTCTGACTATCCAAGATCTCATCCAAGGTCATGGATTTGTTCAATAAATTGATTTGGGTGTTTGACTTCTCAACCTTCTTTCTAATATTCACAACTTCTGCTTCCAGCTTATGACATGATTCTTCCTTTTTGTTCAACTGGTTCCTCACTACCTCCTCTCTTCTTTTGGCTTTTTCAAGTTGGATCTTAAGATTGACATTTATTTCTCTTAGTTCTTTTAGATCTGCAACGTTTCTACTAAGTTCGTCATCTTCAATATTTTCTTCTTTTGTTGGAATGATTTCATTTTTTAGTCTCTAGATCTCCTCTTCCTTTTATTTTGTTAGATTAGTAACTTTGGTTTTCAATATTTTGATCTCTTCTTCCTTTTCTTTTGTTAGATTAGTAACTTCTGTTTTCAATCTTTTGATCTCTTCCTTTTCTTTTGTTAGATTAGTAACTTTGGTTTTCAATCTTCTGATCTCTTCTTCTTTTTTCCTAACTGAATCTTTTTCTCACATATGATTTTTTCATTGTCTTTGAGCTTTCCCATTATTTCTAGGATATTCTTTTGATTGCTAAGCTCATCATCTTCCTTCTTCTTTTCTTTTACTTGACTAATTTCTTTCTTCAACTTCTCTATCTCCTCTTCTTTTTCTTCTAATTGATTATCCTGCTCAGATATTATCTTTTCATTGTCTTTGAACATTTCCTTTATTTCCAAGATATTCTCTTGACTCTTTTCAAGAAATTATTTAGTGTAGTCATGAAGATAGGTATAGTATGAATAATTATGGTTAGAGTGGTATTCATAGAGACCCCAATCAAATTTTTGTTTGACCTTTGATAGTTCTACTTCTACCTCTTCCATGGGATAAATGCTAAAAGAACATTCTTCTATTGTATCTTCATCTTGTTCTTTAATTGCATGAGATAATTCAATATCAACATTATTGCAATCAGAAGATTGTGAAGAGTACTTACCTTTATTGATGGTTGAGTATTCCTCTTCATCCTTGATAGGAATGTCCTCTATGTCTTCTCTTTTGATTTGATACATCTTTTCTAACTTCAGCCATAAGTCCTTGGAGGATGTGCATAGTCCCATGCTTGCCTTTATGGTATCTGATAATCCATTGAGAAGAATATTCAATACCACTTCATTGTCCTTCCTTACTCTTCTTTTGACTGCAATATTGGATAGATTCTTTGAGGTAGTTAATTCCCAGGTCTTGCTTACCACCGAATTCCAAACTTCAGATCCTCTTTACTTAAAATACTATTTCATATTTTATCTAAATGAAGAATAATGTGTTCCATCAAATAAGGGATATTCAATTGCAGAGAGAGCCATCTGTCCACCCATTTCTTCAGAATCTACCTTCGAGTGTTTAAACTTTGATGAAGGAACCCACTCTGATACCAATTATTGAACACACCAGCCATGTTGAGAGCGGGGGGTGAATTAGTGTGTGGACTTTTATAACTTTTATTCATGCAAGTTAGCAATTAAAATACAATTGTACATATTAAGAACAATCAAATCATAATCACAATGAACACAAGAGATACCAGATGTTTTTATAAGATTTTGTATAATTTATATGCGTTAGAAAAACAGGACCGCGGAGCACACAATACAATACACACACAATACAAGAGAGACACAGATTTACGTGGTTCACCCAGTGTGGGCTACATCCACCAGAGAAATTGCCAGGTCCTTCCTTTATTATTATCCAGCAAATGAAGGGATGCAACCTACAGCAAAACCCGCTATAACTTCCTCTTCTTTCTCTCACAGTCTCCTCTCTCAGAATACAATATTCCCCATCATCCATAGCCGTAATACATTTCCCTCATAAAAGAGGGTTGCCTTCTAGGGCAAAAAACCCTAACATAATCTCTACCGTTAGATCTGTGACCTTATAATGAACGGTCCAGATTTACAATGAAATTACAATATACTTTTACAAGGCAATTTTTGCTTCGGGGGCTTTGCCCCCAAACCCCCGCTAGGGGCCCACTTGCCCCCAAACCCCCCAGCCGGGGGGATGGACCCCCCGGACCCCGCAGAGGGGGTACCCCCCCTCTGCACTCCCCCTCATGGAAGAGTGTACATACTTCTGGGGTGTAANGGTACCCCCCCCTCTGCACTCCCCCGCGTGGAAGAGTGTACATACTTCTGGGGTGTAAATACTTCATGGGGTATAAACACGGTTGAAAGAAAGGACCTCTGAATCAGGAAGATAATCAGGCTCCACAACCAACAATCTCCCACTTGGAGACTGATCTCAACAACTCCACCGCTGCTGTATATGTTGGACTTTGAACCTTCTTGGACCTAGCAAATTTCTCATCTTCATCTTCATTCTTGAAGACCAACTGAAATTGAGCAAGAACTCAGTTTCTCCCTGGTTACTCCCTTTGTTAACATGTCTGCAGGATTCTGGCTAGTGTGTATCTTTTCCATCTTCAATTGTCCATCTTCCAAGGCAGATCGTATGAAGTGGTACCTCAACTATATATTCTTAGTCTTTGAATGGAAGGTTGAGTTCTTTGCAAGGTGAATGGCACTCTGACTATCACAGTAGAACCTGCTGTTCTCCTGCTTCTTTCCCAATTCCTCCATAAATCTTTGTAACCAAATCATCTCTTTACTAGCCTCTGTAGCAGCAACATACTCT
>JASDQU010687886.1:105693-121589 GCA_032191745.1 Picea mariana
CTACCATTAGATCTGTGACCTTATAATGAACGGTCCAGATTTACAATGAAATTACAATATACTTTTACAAGGCAATTTTTGCTTCGGGGGCTTCACCCCCAAACCCCCATCAGGGGACGCTGCCCTTGAACCCCCGCTGGGGGCCCGCTTGCCCACAGACCCCCAGCCGGGGCGATGGACCCCCCGGACCCCGCAGAGGGGGTACCCCTCCTCTGCACTCCCCCGCGTGGAAGAGTGTACATACTTTTGGGGTGTAAATACTTCATGGGGTATAAACACGGTTGAAAGCAAGGACCTCTGAATCAGGAAGATAATCAGGCTCCACAACCAACAATATGTATATATGTGACTATAATAATGGGGGGTTTTCGAGCACCAACTATTTTGTATCAGCACCAACTAAAGTAAGGCGCACCAACTCTCAAGAGAGAACCAACTCTTAAGAAAGATCCATCTTGTCACAAGACCTAGCTGGTTGATAGAACATAGTCTATCCAACTAGATTTCATATAGTATTTCTACCAACTCTAGTAGCATTGATCCATTTATTGAATCAACTCTATCTCATGATCAGAGGTATACCACAAATTCTCATCACCGCACTTCATCTTCTCTCTGAAATTCACACCTTATTCACTTCATCTTCTCTATGATATTCACAACTTTCTATGTCAAAGAATCACCATTATATAAATCACCGACCTCAGGTGTAGATCCACCTCTTCCATGCTCAAGGCTTGTCTATCAAGTGAACCAATCATCGTTGTTTTTATATGCTTAAAGCTTATTTAATTTATTGGTCCGACTTGTGCCACAAGTTACAACTAACTTGTCCATTTACAACAACTTTGGGACCACTAGAGAATATCATTTCGGGTCTTCAACTTTAAACCTGGAATCCTCCCTACTTTCATAAATTGATCACAGGTATGTATCAATTTCCTTTGTCTCTATGAATGTTGCAAAAATCGAATATTGTAAAGGCGCTTCCTTCAAACCATTTACATATGACCATAGGTGCGAGACCACAGGCTTATTAATTTAAGCATTGCTTCTTCTTTCGCCCTTTGCTTCTTTATTCTATACGACCTCAGGTGGTGACCAGGCACTAAGCCAAGCAAGTGCTTGATTACTTATCAAAATCAACGATGATGTTTTAATGTCCTGATTAGATGGACGATTCTCATTTACTTCGGGACTTCAACTATTCCACTTACACTATCCTTCCACTTTACTTGATCAACAGCCCAGAATACTCCCGAAGTATTCTTTAGATTGGATGACTCATGTCCACTTCAGGACTTTAGCCTTTGGGAATTCGAACTTAAGTCATTTATTAGTGGTGAAACTCTCGAAGTAAAACTCCCGGAGTGACGTAACTTGACGACGTCAATTCATGACATGGCACGAGCTGAGTGGCTTCCACTTGTCACTCATATTCATGATTTACACATACCTGAAATTTCGATTCCATCTTGACACTTGCCATTTTTTTAGTGTGTCCTTGATGATGTGTTCTGCTGACGTAGATATCTCAATGTGGTACATATTATTCTCCTTGATCTAATGGTCAGGATACTTCTTGAAGTGTTCCTCTGATCATACGACTCATATCCACTTCAAGATTTTGGACTTTGGGACTTCGAGTAATTCAATTTCTCCACTTCCCGGTTCTTTTGAAGTGAGATTACCCAAAGTTTAACCTCCTCACAACTTTTAACCTGAAATTAATGTTGTTCATTGATCATGATCCTAGATCAATGACTCGATCTATCTATGATGCTTCTTTGTCTTGGTTTAAATCCAACGAATCTTAATTTTTACTTATCCTATCCTACCACTTAAAGTGATCCAAAGACTATCGGGAATTCGGGTATTCAAGATCTCAACCCTTTTCCCTTGCTTCTGTTATCCTTCCACCTAAAGTGATCCAACGACTATCGAGAATTTGGGTATACAAAATCTTATCCCTTTTTCCTTCCTTATCCTATCCTTCCACTCAACTTGATACATCGATCGAGAATGGTCCCAGAGTAGATCAACAATCAGGAATGATTGCAGGGTCCCAACTATCATGAGGTTTAAAACTATTGCCGAACTCCGTAATGGAAAACTGTTCATTGGTAGTGGAACTGATGCCAACTGTAGATATATTTGGCTGGTGACGATCGACAGTCTAGACTAATTGAGGGATTAGAATTAGTGCATTGTTAAATTCTCCCTTCGTACTCTACAATCAATCCCTTCCCTTGATTTGTGCTTTCATATCCGATGGTCACAACTTAATCTGATCATTTGGTGGATCAACTATAGTCATCGATATTTGAATCTATAATATTTGACGGTCTAGAATAATTGCGGGATTGGAAATAACACGTTGTTTAATTATCCCTTTTCTCTCCGCAATCTATCCCTACCATTGATCTAACACTTGCGTATCAACAGTCCTGATTTGATCTGATCATTGACTAGTCCTCCAACGACCCTTCTCTTGTAATCTGACAGTCTAGACTGATTGAGGGATTAGGAATAACACACTTTTTAATTCTCCTTTTTTTCTCTGCAATCCATTCCTGTCATTGATCTAGCGCTTGCATATTCAATGGTCTTGACTTGATCTGATCATGTTTCTATAATGCGCTTCCACTTCTGAATTTTATCACGTCATCTTCTCTGATATTTTATCTCTGCATATCATCCTACTGTTTGACATCAAGGACAACACATTAATGAAACTATGTCCAACAGAACTCCCCGTGATAATTGAATCAACCACATTCATAACCAAAATCAAGATATCAGTACCCTTCTTCTGAGTGTAAACTGTAGGATTAGAATGAGAACGATCAAACCCAAAAGAAATCATAAAACTATCCATCTTGTCATACCAATATCAAGGAGATTGTTTGAGACCATAAAGAGAGCGTTAGAGCCTACAAACAAGAGAAGAATCTTGCACAAAACTAGGGGGTTGCTCCATGTAGATTTCCTCATCTAAGTCACCATGTAGAAAGGCTCTCTTTACATTCATCTGGTATACTGAACAGCCTTGGGAAGCAACAAGTGAAAGCACAAGGCGTATCATATTCATCTTGGAAACATGGGAAAAAGTCTCGGAGTAATCAAACCCTTCAACTTGTGAAAATCCCTTGGCCACAAGACATCCCTTATGCTTGTAAACAAATCCATCTGCTACATATTTGGTTCTATAGATCCATTTGTAGCGAAATAGCTTTCATCCCTTTGGAAGACAGATGAGATCCCATGTGTGATTCTTCATCAATGAAGAATACTCCTATGTCATGGTAGAAACCCACTCAGATATGCCAGCAACGTCAGAAACCTGTTGTGGATAATTTTAGATACTATGAATAAAAAAAGAGACACCTATTGTTTGTTGAGACTGAATAGCTAAAATCAGTTGGTTGATAGCCATACCTGTCAGGCGTCTTTCTCTCATGAAAGCTCCTCCTGAGATGTAGTTCTTGATCAAGTTGTTCATGTTCTTGATGCTCATGCTCTGTTGGTACAGGTGGTATACTTTCTTCCGGTTGATGTTGATGTTGAACTTGAAAAGGGTCATTATCATCTTCTAAAGAAAAATTATCAACATGTTCAACACCATTGTCTGCATGACAATCTGAAGATGGAAAAGGATTTGATGTGGGGTTGAATCCTCCAACAAAATGGATAGCTTGCAAAAGAAGACTTCTTTAGTAATAGGTTCAAATAACCTATATGCTTTCATGTCCTCACAATAACCAACGAATATCAATGGTTGGATTTTATTATCCATAGATTTGCGCTTTTCAACAGGTATTAAGGCCCATGCGGGACATCCAAATACTCAAAAATAAAAGACATCAGGATTAACGTGGCTCCAAGATTCCTTTGGAGTCTTATGTAGTACTTCCCAATGAGGAATCCTATTTTGAATGTAATTTTCACAGTTTACTACTTCATCCCAAAAGGAAGGTTCCATGTTCTTGGACTAAATCATACAATTTTCCATTTCTTTTAGTGGTATGTTCTTTCTTTCAGTAACACCATTTTGTTGAGGGTTGTAGGGAACAATGAGCTGATGTTGAATGCCATGTTCTCTACAAAAATATTTGAATCATTCATTGGCATACTCCTCCCCATTATTTGTGCATAGTTTCTTGATAGAAAGAGATGACTGCTTCTCAACAAAATCCTTGAAGTTCTTAAAAGTAGCAAGGACCTCACTCTTGTACTTAAGAAAGTACACACAAGAGCGACATGAGAAGTCATCAATGAAGGTGAGTTCATACGTAGCCCCTGAAAATGAGTGAGTTGGAAATGACATGAGATCACTATGTACTAACTCAAGAGGTGTAGTAGCATGCCATGCTTTTCCTTTAGGAAAAATATCTTGATGTTTTTTTCTAAGGACGCGACCTAGACAAAATCCATCAGTAAAAATAACTTTAGGAGGACCAAACACCAATTTTTGGGTGCTCAACTATGAAAAATATTTGTAGTTGAGATGTCCAAATATTTCATGCCAAATCCTACTCAAAGCATCAGCATGTGCAATGAAAGAGGAACCTAAGGAAGGCTCAAAGGAAGTAAACTTATACAATCAAGAACTATGATCTACTTTTACAGATGCAATAACAATGTCTAGATTTTGTAGTTCTTGAATGATTACATCATTAGGATAAAACTCTATTTTTTTCCCATTACCAAAATGACAAATCTGATATATAGAGAGAAGATTTGCAGAGATGTCAGGAACAAGAAGAACATCATTAATTCACCCTTTATCTAACTGCATTGTGTCAGATCCAAAAACATCCAGCTGTGTATAGTCTCCAACTGCAATCTGTGAAATGCTACATGCAGATGTAGAAGCCAACAACTCATGAGAATGATTCATGTGGTGTGAATAAACAAAATCAAGTATCCAACTATCTGAAGATCCATACAAGGATTAAGATGATAAAGAATGTCCTTTACTAGTATAAGAAGGTTTGGGTGCTGAAATTTTATGTTGCTTCATGGTTTCATTCAAAGCTTCAAGTTTCAACCAACACTTAGATTCTGCATGCCCAAGTCTGCCACAAAAACTACATGTGTCATTTGACTTCTTCTTCTTTGTCTTGGAGTAAGACTCGTGAGACTTGGAAGATGGAGTAAAAGGTTTTGTTTTCTGCTAAGGCTTGGAGGTAAACTCACCAGCTAGAGCATAATCTTTCTTCTGCTTATACCAAGTCTTGTGCTTAGTTTTGGAGGTATGAGCCACATGAGCCTTATTGTTAGAGACAGAAAGAGCATCTAATTGAGTAAGCTTAGATTGTTCTCTGGTAATATGCTCACAAAAAAATATCAAAGGAAGGAATTTTAAACTCACTTCCTAGTCCATCCATAGTATAATAAAATGTAGAAGAAAATACCTGATAAGGACCTTTTAGCTTGGATAAAATCAAGAAGATGCACTCTTCATCTGATTTAGTTTTTCCACACCCTTTTAGTTGTGCCACCAGTAGCCTGAATTTCGTAAGATACTCTTCAATGGATGCATGCTCATTAGGTACTAGTGATGACAACTCTGCTTTTAATTATAGGGCTCGAAATTCGTTGATTTTTCCAAATAAGGAATCCAACTTATCCCAACTTGCTATCGGAGTTTTACAATCAGCTATGTGGAACAAAAATCTATCTGACACATGAAAACCAATGAATCCCGTGACTTCGTCAATTTTATTTTGATAGGAGAACCTCTCGATTTCCTTGGTCTCGGCTAACATCTTCCAAAACCCTTTTGATTTCAACAATTGTTGCATCTTAAGTTTCCATGTATGATGATTATGGGGAGTTAAGAGCTCAACTTTCCTTAACTCCACCATTTACAATAAAGAGTTCAAGAAAACAACAGATCTAGGTGTATTATCTCAAAAGGAAATGGAAACCTAGGCTCTAAACAAACAGCTCTAAAAAATATTTACAACAACTTGTTTATATTCCACACATAATATTACTTGGATAGAGGCAATTATATTTAAATGTTGCCATGTTCAGAACAAAAAAACCATAGGCACTTATATCGCCATCTCTTCAGTTGAGAAACAAGGGCATAATACCTCTATCTATTCAGCTTTGATGTTTGGACCCCAATGAGCGATGCGAGGACAGATTTCTGGTCGAAGAAGAACATATCAGTGTGCCCTGAAACAATCAATGCACGACATAATTTTTGAAAGGGAGACTCCTCGAGTGAGACCAAGGAATGGTTAGAAAATCCCTTCAATCCACTGCACTCGGGCTCATCGTCCAACTGAAAAATGAACATTAGTCATGCTTTGTCCAAAATTCAACAGATTGACCTCTAAAGATTCGCAGCGCATCCCTGATTTTGATATTTCCTCCCAATTTAGTGAGGCCACTGAGCATATAGGCTCGAAGGACATGCTGGGAATTTTTCCGGATGAGATGGACCTTTTATGGATTAGTTGGGTGAGCTAGGCGAAAGTTGGGTGCTTAGATGTCAATTTTAGGGATCTTAAGTGGGAGTTCTCTTTAATCTCATCCAATGGATCTTTGAAAGATTAATGGAGACCTGCTGTTGCGCCCAACTAAATGACCAACATGCCACCAGGATGGAGAGGGAGGGGATTGATCGACCGACCAGTGGAATGCAAGGAAAAAACCTCAGAGGTCGGAAATTCGTGCCCTGAAGTTGCAGAAAAATCATTGCATAGAGAGAGAGTTGGTATGCAACGAAAAACCCTCGATAGAGAGTCTACACGTAGCAACAAACCCTCCAATGGTTGGGTGGAAAGTTTTAGAACCTCAGTTACGCGGAATGCATGCAACAAAGGCTTAAGCATGATGTGTCTCGGGTTGCCGCCATTAACTCATGGTTGGGGCTTGCAGTTAATGGAAACAAGTGTTCTAGCCTCAATCCTGACTCCTCGTCATCTTCCACGATTTCGGAGTCTGAATTCTAGAGCCCAATGGTCTCTGGTAGGGGCGCATACTTCTCTTGGATCAACGTCGATGCTTCATGGCGCGACAAGGTTATGGTGCTTGACATGGGCTCTGATGTCACCTGGATCTAGTGATGCACCCCACTAAAGGACCGACACTCTGTTTTGAGGTGATTGCACACAGGCCAAGATCACCTCAATCAATCACACAACCTATAGATTTCTCAAACAAATATGAGAAGGGGATTTGTAGATAGCTCTAATACCATGTAAATATTGAGAAAAAACAATATCGCAGGCACAAGATTACTGCAAAGATCAACAACCTTCCAAAAAAAAGAGAAAAATGTAATTGATCTGCTTTCTTGATTACATTGAAGAGCTTCTCTATTTATAATAAGATGAGAGGAGACATCATTGATAAAGATAGATGGATAACTCACTTATTGAAGTAAAAAAAATAAACACATAAATGGATGTCTTTATAATAGCTAGGAAGTTAATGATTAAAATCACAGCCATTTATTTTGTATGACTACTAAGAATATTCCAACCATATTTAATCCTGTCCATAAAAAACTTATTAAGCACTAAACCCCTATTAATTATCCCCATTGTCAATAGATGTACGGCTTTAGTCATAACAAGGAGATGGTTAGGAAATTTACCCACTCCAATGATAAGTCAAATAAGCACATGATGGTTGTCCATAAATAGTGAAGAAGAATCACATGTCCTACCTATCCTAAATAAACTTTTACATCAACAACTATTTCCAGCATTTCTGGTACCCATGGTCGTCTTTATAATGAGCATGGCTCTTCTTTAAAGTGATGACTTCCGAGGATGGTGCTTCACACACAGATTGTCGTCCTCCTTGTCAAATAGTTGTAGCAATTAAATAATCAAAAAATGAATATTGAAAGCTATTGTAGCTAATTAAAAGATTATTTTGGTATTGGATGTTGCAAAGCTATTGTAGCGAATTGAACTTGCCACAACAATGCTATGTGATCGGTTCAATTAACTATAATCACTATACAACATCCAACACCAAAATCATTAGATTCATTATAAATCTTTTAAATCTGCAAATTCAATAATTCAATCCAAAATATTGTTTTAAAAAAATGGACTACACTTAGATTAAGGTTTAGGTTTTTTGTTTTGGTGATGAGATGATTGAAATAAAAAATTGAAAATAGCGGCCTCATTATTATCGTATCGATAATTACGCTGAAATGATAAATTGTGAAGCAAAGAGAGATGCAGAGAGAAAGAATAGAACAGTATATTGAAATGTATGAAGAAGTACTGAAGAAGTTCTGAGAAGATACTATGCAATGAGAGATGGCTGAGGTAAATAGGCTCAATCAAGACAAAAATAGAAAGTTCAGTTGGCCAGGACAGCTGGCAGTGTACAGTCAAACTGTTGAGGTTACATTATATTTAACACTCCCTCTTAAACTCAACAGTTACAATCATCAGCACTGATTATGCCTAAGTGTTGTCTCTGAAAGTCAAAAACTGACTTTCCTAGTGGCTTTGTAAAGATATCAGCAAACTGATCTCGAGAACCACAAAATTGTAGTGCAATATCACCATTATTGACTAGCTCGCGTATGAAATGAAAACGAGTGTCAATGTGTTTGTTTTTCTTGTGAAACACATGGTTCTTAGATAATGCAATTGCTGATGTATTGTCACAGAAAATAGGAGTTGGATCCTTTTTTGTATGTGACATATCTTTCAATAATATTCTCAGCGATATAGCGTGACATGAAGCTGAGGTAGAAGCTACATACTCTGCCTCTGCAGAAGATATTGATACAATTGGCTGCTTCTTTGATTCCCATGAAATCAGGTTCGTGCCCAGTTGAAAAACATATCCTGAAGTGCTTTTCCTATCATCTAGGCTACCTGCAAAATCACTATCTGTGTAACCAGAAAGTTGATTACTATCATATTTAGTGTACCATAAACAGAAATTGAGAGTTCCTGCAACATATCTCAAAATTCGTTTTTCCATTTTCCAATGCGAATCTTTTGGTGATTCCATGAATCTAGAAACAAGGCTGGTTGCATACATAATGTCAGGTCTAGTTGCTGTAAGATACAACAAACTTCCTACTAAGCTTTTGTATAAAGTAGAGTCCACTATAGGACCTTCATCATTCTTGCTCAACTTTGTGCCTAAAGGTATGGGGGTTTCTGCTGGATTGCATCCTTCCATGCGAAATCTTTTGATGATGTCTGCTGCATACTTTTGCTGACATACAAAAATGCCTTTGGTTGATTGATTAATCTCAATCCCTAAAAAATATTTCATTATGCCAAGATCTGTCATCTCAAACTCAGATTGCATGGCATGTTTAAAATCTATTAACTCAAGATTTCCTGTGTAGATCATGTCATCAACATATAAACATACAATTAGAATTTTACCGTGCTTATCTATTTTGGTGTAAAGAGTTGGCTCATTTTGACTTCTGCTGAAACCACTTTTGATCAGATAAGTGTCAATTCCGTTGTACCAAGCTCTTGGAGCTTGTTTTAAGCCATACAAGGCTTTCTTCAACCGATACACTTTGGTTGGGTGCTCTTGGACTTAAAATCCTGGTGGTTGATCGACATAAACTTCTTCTTCTAAGAAACCATTCAAGAATGCTGACTTGACATCCATTTGGTATACTTGTCATTTGTGTTGTGCTACTATGGCCAATAGAGTTCTGATAGTGTCTAATCTTGCTACTGGAGCAAAAGTTTCACCATAATCAGTACCTAGTTGCTGTGAGAATCATTTGGCAACAAGTCTTGCCTTGTGTTTTTCAATCTTCCCCTTTTCATTGATTTTAGTTTTGTAAACCCACTTGACACCAATACTCTTCTTGTGTCTTGGAAAATCAACAAGATCCCATGTCTTGTTCTTCTCAATGGAGTCAATTTCTTGGTTCATGGCTTGAACCCAATGTGTCTCCTTAGCGGCTTCCTTAAAGGATGTAGGTTGACGACATTAAAGCAAAAATATTGTGTTGCTCAAAGTCATCCAACTGCTGATGGATTTCTCTCAAACTTCGAGTTCTCTCATTCTCTGGTTCAGAGAATGATTCTCTGCTGGAAGTTGATTTATCCTGTGAATGTTCAGGTTGTCTTTGTACTTGCAATCTTGGAAGGATATTTTTAGGTACTTGTTATTCTGAATTTTTTGTGTTTTCAAAACTTGGCAGCAATGGATTCTGACTGTCTATGCGCTGATTTTCTGAATCATTCCAGAATTTATTTTCCAGAAATTGTACATCTCTGCTAAGAATTAATTTCTTGGTGATTGGATTGTAAAGCTTGTAAGCTTTAGATGTTTCACTACAGCCAATGAAAATACATTTCTCACTTCTATCATCAAGTTTCTTCCTTAATTCGGAAGGCATGTGAGCATATGCTATGCATCCAAATGTCCTTAGATGAGCTACATTGAGCTTTGTCCCACTCCATGCTTCTTGGGGAACTTTCATCTTTAGACTTGTGGTTGGTGATCTATTCAGGAGATAAATTGAGCATGCTACTACTTCAGCCCAAAAAATGTTTGACAAACTTTTCTCTTTGAGAAGTGTTCTTGCCATATTCATTATTGTCTGATTTTTCCTTTCAGCCATTCCATTCTGTTGTGCAGTATACCTGGCTGTTGTTTCCATGATAATGCCTTGTGATTTGTAGAAATTTGCAAATTCTCTGGAGTTGTATTCTCCTCCTCCATCTGACCTGAGTGCTTTGATATATTTTCCACTCAGTTTTTCAGCTTCTGCCTTGAATTCTTTGAACTTTGTAAATGTTTTAGACTTGTGTCTGAGAAAATAGATCCATATTTTTCTACCGAAATCATCAATAAACGTTAGAAAGTAAAAACTACCACCTATTAACTCTGTTTGCATTGGTCCACATAGGTCAGTGTGAACAAGTTCAAGATGTTGTTTGGCTTGATTGGAAAACTGTGGAAAACTAGTTTTCTTATGTTTTCCAAGTATGCAAGACTCACATGGGGGAATTTGCTCTTTAAAGATAGGTAGACCTTTGACCATGGAGTTTTTCTGAAGAAGACTTAGACTCTGAAATGGTAGATGTCCAAATCTTGTATGCCAAACCATTGTTTCATTCAGGGTTGATGCACTCTGTGCATATGGTTGACTCAGATTTGCAGTTCTAAGGGTAAGGGGAAACATCCTATTGGTAGTCATATGGATTTCAGAAATCAATTTTCTTCTTGGGAGTTTGTCATATATCTTACAAGATGTTCCCTCAAAAAGTACCTTATAGCCATGTTCAATGAGTTGTCCTACACTTAGCAAATTATGTTTTAAATATGGAACATGATAGACATTGTATATGTCTTTCTTTACATTCTGTTTAGTAAGAATAAGAACAATTCATTTTCCTTGAACTTTGACTAAATAATCATTTCCAAGTGTAATATCAGATGAGATTGAAGAATCAATGCATGAAAGTAATTCTTTGTTACCTGTCATGTGATTGCTGCATCCACTGTCCAGCAACAAGAGATCTTTAGGTTGTTGTTCAGTCTTGTAGCATGAAAGAAACATACCTCTTGAGGTGTCTCCCGTATGATTTGACACATGTGCTCTTCCTGAGAGTTGATCTGCGTGCTTCTTCCTGCATTCAGATTCATGGTGCCCATACTTTTTGCAGTAATAGAATTGTATGCTTGTTTTGTCATTTGATCGTCTCCCTCTGCCTCTTTGAGGCTGGAAATTCTGATGTTGATTTTGTTGCTGATGTCTTTGACCTTGGAAATTTTGATTCGAATATTGTTGTCTATTGTCTCCATTGGAGTGAGAGTTACTTTGATTGCTCCCTCTTCCTTGGTGACATCTGCTTCTTCCTCTGCCTCTCCCTCTGCTAAAGGAGAATTGAGTTTTGAGAGCATTGGAGATTGACTCATCTGTAAGATGTAGTCTGGTCTCATGTGTCACCAGAGAACCAATTAGTTCATCTGTTGAAAATCTTGACAGATCCTTGGATTCAAGGATTGTTGTTACAACCATTTCAAATTTCTTTGGTAAACTTCTGAGGATTTTCTCAACAATTCGTTGATCAGTGATGGTTTCACCAATCAGTCTGATCTGGTTCACGATTCCCATGACTCTGGTCATGAACTGATCCACTGTTTCGGACTCTGTCATCCTGAGAGTCTCGAATTGTGTCCACAAGGTCTGCAGTTTAACTGTTTTGACCCCGTCATTTCCTTGGTAGGAAGATTTAAGGATGTCCCAGGCCTATTTTGAAGTACCAGCACCTGTGATTTTCGAGAAAATCGAATCATCCATAGAATTTTGAATCCAAAATTTCGTTTTATTTTCTTTGGTCCTCAGAGTTGCCTGAGCAATTCTCTATGCATTTGTCATGGCAGCGAGGGCGGTTGGATCCGATTCCACATATCCAAGATCCACTGGTTACCAGCACTCTTATGCTTGCAAGGACGATCTCATTCGTAGAGACCAAAACTCATAGTTCTTCCCTAGTAGAATCGGACCCTGAGTTGGTCCTAAGCTGCTAGACGACATATTTTTTTTTTTGAAAAAAAAAATTTCAGAAAAAAATAGAGGGAAAGTTTCGTATTTACCTCTGATCGCCAATTTACCGATTTGTCGATGGCCGAAGGGAGCTTATCGGGCTTGAATTGGCCCTTAGTCTCCTTGCAATGTGACCACGTGCCTTACTATTAAAGCGCTACAGGATTTTCCATCTCTTTGTCTTTCAAATCGCCGAAATGCAAAAAATTGCCTTTGGACAATTCAACGGTCCAGATCTTGTGTGATCTGACGGTCCAGATCTTATCGGGATATCGCGAATCGGGATTTCGCGAGTTCTAATGACGAGTTCTCTTGACTCCTTGATTCCCCGATCTCCGATTTATCGATGGTGCGTTCCTTTCGGGACTTTCCCGATTGCTCCAATCTCCACCACGCGTCCCAACAGATGGATGGTCGCGATCTCTCCTCGCGATTTCGCAATTGGATATGCCCTGGACGTCTCGTCTCCAGTATCCGTGAAATGCCGAATGTCGATGGGCCGATTGACTCTCCCAATCTCGTCCACGTGTCTCCTCATGATGGACATCTCCGATCGTTTACGGGGTTTTCACTACAAAGAAACCCGATCTCTTGTCCTCAGGATTCGCGATTTGCCGAATCCCGATATGCCGATGGCCCTTTCCTTTTCGGGACTTTTTCCGATTCCTCGGATTTACTCCACACGTCCCCTCAAGATGGACGGTCCTGATTCAACCTCGGGATATCGGGACTTGCGATGCTCTGTTGACACAATTTCTCTGTCAACTTGAAACCCTGAATGTCGAAACGTCGATGGTTTCCTCGATGTCCGCCATGTGTCTGGCCAAATGGACGGTTGAGACTTTATCGCTATTTCGCGTATCGCGATTTCGCAAGTTTCGAAGTCTTGTTGCAATGGTCTTTCAAAACCGCGAACTCTGAAATGCCAATTTGACGACTCTCAGATCTGCTGCCACCTGTCCTCTGAGATGGACGGCTCACAAGTCCTCTAGGGATTTCGCGATATCGCGTATCGGAGTTTTGGAGTGCAATCTTTTGCTCATCCAACTCCCGATTACCGATTTTGCGATGTTATAAGATCGATGGTTCACGATCTTTCTTGATCCAACGGTCTAGAATGACTCGAGATTTCGCGATTCGCGAATTCTCACGACATGTCTTCTGACCTTTACACCTGCGAGTCACGAAATGTCGAGATCTCGCCACGTGTGTCTTGATGGACGATCCAGATGATGTCAGGACTTCTCAAGTCAAAAGATCTCCTGTGCGCTTTAGAGGATTAAACCTCGTGCACTTTCTCGATGATCCAACGACTGTCGATCCTTTGCGCAAGATCTGACGGCTAAAACTCTTTCTCCTTTTCCGCGCTCTCCTCGTCCCTTCTGAACTGGTTTCCTGCTTCGGATACGTTCGCAGGACGAATCTTACGACCGCGAAGGTTGTTCTTTGAACCTGAGACGCGTTCTTTACTCCTGTGGAAGAAAGATTCGTAAATCTTTCAAAGATTTGAAAGAATTTCACGAGTTCTTCGTTCTTTGCTACAATCTTTGACAGATTTGAGCAATTTCCAAAAATCTTTAAACAATGCACTGCCTTCTGCAGGAATCTTTAACGAATTTGAACAAATTCTTTGAGTTCTTTAAATGTTCTTCCATCCTGCAGCTCTTCTACGTCAATCTTTGACGAGTCTTGAAAAATTTACAAGAATCTTTATTGTTTCTTCTTCTGCGTTCTCTTCTTCCTCGTTCTTTCGAGCATTGTACGCTCTGCCTCCTCGCGTGAGCTTCTTGCGGTGTTCTTTAGAGAGTATGGTGGACAACTCTCCAGGCCTTGTGAAAAGTCTGTGTCGCGTGCTCTCAAGATTCGTATAAGCTCTGTGCTATGTTGAGGATCGTGTTGCTCTCCGGACCGTGTGAAGAGGCTTACTGTTGTAGCTCTGATACCATGATAAATTGTGAAGCAAAGAGAGATGCAGAGAGAGAATAGAATAGTATATTGAAATGAATGAAGAAGTACTGAAGAAGTTTTGAGAAGATACTATGCAATTTGTGATGGCTAAGCTAAATATGCTCAAGCAAGACAAAAATAGAAAGTACAGCTGGCAGTGTACAGTCAGACTGTTGAGGTTACATTATATTTAACATGAAAGGCGTACACCTATTGACAATGGGCACAATTAATGATCTTTTAACCTTATTTAACCTTAAACCCTAATCTGATGGCTATGCATTGAAGATGCTGGCATATTCTTAGTCATTCTCCAAAATCAATGGGTCAGACTTATTGTTCATAATTTTCTTGCATCTATCAAGGCATCCGTTAACATGTTTACTTTTTAACATTTACCTAATCACATTCAAAAATTACAGTAAGGATATGTAATTGCCACATTTAAATGATTAAGTAGGATTACACCGTGGCATCTAAATAAATGCCCACGCTCTGCTTCTGAATGCCCATGCGTTCCATTTATCAACCTAATGCAACCAAACGTTTCATATTACCACAGACGAATTACCACAAACGTTTTATATTGAAGACGCATTCTCAACCAATACCTTTCTACGTTCTCAACCACGAGTTAGCGGCTGCGCTAGTTATTTTCATACAGTTAAATAAATTGGTACAGGTCGTTGAATTTTTGAGCGTGATATACATTTCGCTCTAACAAACTTTCTTTTGTCATCATCCACATCATTCTTTTGGCACGATGCACTCTTCTACTTGAGGTAAATAAATTGGAACCGGTCGTTGAATTTTTGAGCGTGATATGCATTTCGCTCTCACGAACTTTCTTTCGTGATCATCCACATCATTCATTTGGCACGATGCATTCTTCTACTTGAGGTAAATAAATTGGTACCGGTCGTTGAATTTTTGAGCGTGATATGCATTTCGCTCTCACGAACTTTCTTTCGTCATCATCCACATCATTCTTTTGGCACGATGCACTCTTCTATTTGCGGAAAGGATGGTTCAACGAAGAAGATCCATGGCGACAGCACGATAAAGTCTAAGACCGGGTTTTGTGTGACGAATGAATGGGTTTTGGTAATACAAAGACCAAGTCCGGCCCATTCTTACATCATCTATTGTATATAATAATAACAATCCCACCATTAAGCCTCACAGCGCACCCCAGTAGGAGGAAGCAAGGTATCTTAAGCGGCGGAAAAGAAGCAGAAGAGGAAAGGTTTAGGTTCCTGAAAAATGGAGAAAGAGGCCGCAGAGAAACTCCAGTTACTTGGCGCCTTGGGCATCGTGAGAGAGGCCTTAAACATCCTCCTCCGCTCCTCCCGTAGTAAACTTCTGTGGGCTTTCGCTCTCACTCTGCTTCTTCCCCTCACTTTTGCAAGTCTGGGGC
>JASDQU010687887.1:0-39217 GCA_032191745.1 Picea mariana
AGTTCTCCATGGATTATTTTTATGGTTAGAAGAACCTGTCTCCATCGACGTAGAGCTTATTGCATTCATCAGAGGTCTAGCATAAAATGGCAAGAGTTTCTTGCAGTACCTGGATGACAAAACCAAAGAAAAATATCTTGTGGAAGAGATGAAGAAGACATATGGGACAGAAAGAGGATCGCGTGGAATTATTATCAAGAGAATCAATGACACAACCACCAGGATGGCCACAAAACTAATGGTGTACAAATTTTTATGCAAATGCCGCAAGGAGGAGTTCCCTTCAGGGGTTGTCATAGCAGCAGCATAGTGTGCAAATGGTACCATGCTCAGTTGGGCCCCATATTTATTGAACCTAATCCTATATGACTACAAGGATGTGCAAGACTTGGGAACAAAGTTCCATTACTCCTGGTTGTTGATCCTAATAGCCTTAATCAGGTGGAAAGAGCTTCCCTACTCCTATTTTTGTGATAGATTAGGTCGTTGTTGTGTAGTGTGATACACAGAAATCGGAAGCACCTCAGACCCCAAGCAAAGAAGTGGTAATTCCATCACCTTTGCTAGGTATCTCAGCAACATCCAAGACAACATAGCCAACACTTGGAGGATAACTCTGGAAGTGGTCATGCAATATCAGGGGATAGCCAACTTTAGAGCTACGAGGAACAACATGTGGATCCAAGCACACAGGGATATAGTGAAAGAATGGTTGCAACTTTGATTCTGCATCAATGCAGAAGAAGATGAGATGGAAATGAGAGACTGGAAGGATTACTAGAGGATCCCAATCATCACCAAGGACATGCCCAAGGGAAAATAAGTGGAAGTAGGGTCGTCCAAGACACCTGCATGAGACAACATTACACCCAAGAAACCAACATAGAATGGAAATCCCAGTCAAAATACAACATAGTAGAAGAAGGGCAGTGCCCCAAAGAAGGATGCGCAGACAGGAAAGAAGAAAACTTCCCCAATGCAAGAAGAACAAGGAAGGGGGACACAATGACACAGGAAACCCCTTTGGAATCTACTCCATAAGAAACAGGGCCACCCAAATGACCAATTATACATACAAGGGGGCCACGCAAGAAGGCCAAGGCCCATAAACAAATCCCAGAGTATACAATCACTAAGGATGATGTCGATCTGGTCACAGAGAGAGTACAGGATCGCGCAAAGGAGGATTTTGAAGAGGCTGAGAACCAAAGAGGAAGGATACATAACGAGTTGGTTGATATCAGGAAGGTCTTAGAGAAAATACAAGTAGCACAAATGAAAGGGGAATATAACTGATCCCCCCAGTGATAGAAGTAGAGGAAAGGACCATGCAAAACAAGGAAGACACCATCCAGACCATAGTGGAAGAAATTCCAAGCTTCCAAATAACAATAGAGATGTTTCATATGGACAAGGCCATAGCTCAGATGCAACTCACAGACTTGGTGCAAGTACAATTGGTACTAGCTCAAATACCAACAAGGGCACTGTACTGACTGCAAGTCAGTGTCACGCAAGAAGTGCAATCACGAGCAAGGACAGACACGACAGAATTGCAGGTAACGAAAAACAGCAAGGATTCCCTAGAACTGGTCATCGAGAAGGTAAATATAGAGACTAAAGAAGAGAAACAATGTGTAGCTAATTTAGAGTAGAAGCTTAAGGAAGTCTTCACAAGAATTCTAGACAGCACGCAGACACATATGAGCAATGCGGAAGAACAGATCCAAATTATTACACAGATGCTCGAGGACTACAAGAGGGAGATCAAGGATATTAAAGAAAAGTTAACCCCAAATACTCCTCCTGAAGTTATGGCTAAAAGGGAACAACAAGCATCCCTGCAAGTGGAAATTATGGAGAAAGAAGATGAAAAGGTCACACAATTGTTTGATAGCACCGCACAGTTACGGACAATGTTGGAAGAATATGATAGGGTCCAACAATTACACCAACAAGAGGAGGTAATCAACACTGCAATACGGGAGCTGAAGCAGTGGAAAATTTCCATGAGCATTATAGAGAAAGTGAAGGGAGCGTAGGAAATGAAGACCTTGCAGGAAGAACTGAAGACTGCGCATAATAACAAGCAGGCCAAGCAAGCCCAATTAAAACCTCTCCAAGAGAATGCAGCAAAAATAATTGTGAAACTGGAGAAGGAAAAGACAAGAATGGCTTAGGACCATGCTGAGAGCACAGAGTCTCTCAAGGAGCATATCACAGCGCAGAGGGTAGAAGAGCTCGCAGGGAAAGTTGCAAAATCTAGAGAAAAGGGGAAGAGTTAGAAGGAAAATTATACATCTTGGTATGAGCCACATGTCAGTGTTGGGGGAATGTTGGGTGCAGGCCTATTTTGAGAAGAACAGTTATTTTGGGCGTAGACCTATTTTTGGAGAAGAACAACTGGCAGGAAAAGCAGCATGCAAGAGGAAAAGCAGCATGCAAGAGGAGAAGAAACATGGCGAGAAGGCAGGAAATCCTAACCATGATAGGGTTAGGGTTTTTGATAAAGATTGTAATGGCTATAATCCTATAAAATAGTATAAATAAGAACCTAGGAGGTCTAGGTTGAGGGTTGGAAAAGGTTATGTGAGTTGATAATGGTTACTATGATTGTAATAAGGTGGTAGAAGAGTTAAGTAGATAGATTTTGAGTTTTAGGTCACAGGATGAGGATCCTAGTGTGATCTATTCTGCCTCACAGAGGTTCCTGAACCTCTTCATAATTTCATGATTGAATATGTAATGCACACAATGCTAGATTTTGCAGCAGACTAAAATAAAAGAGCAGAGAAGCCAAATATGTGTGGATGTATCCCAAGAGGGGGTGAACCACAGTAAAAACTATTTTATATGTGATATTTATTGAATTCTTACTTCATGTTAATGGTTATCTTATGAATGAATGACTAACTGTATGTATTGTACTGCATGCATGAGCCTAAAGATGAATGAATCCTAGAAATACTTAAATGAATAACACGATTAATTCATGAATAAGATAGAATACACCCCCAGATCCCCACTCATTCCTAGACTACAAGCACTGGAGCATTGCTATCACCCATAAATCTATCTCAGGTGAGACTGCGTTGTGCACTTTGTGCGTAGTGTTTCCTTCTATCTCACTAGGAGGGTCGATATTTTTAGAGGGTTTTGTTGGAAACCTATTGAGATTCAAACCTGGGTCAGCCTAAGAAGTATAAGTGAGAGATATAAACAACAAGGAGGTTAGATCACTCCTTTTCTTATCCTTACCAAGTCTATGATGGATCGAGGAAGCCTATAGGGAATGGATTTAAGGAAACTCATCTAATGGTTTTAGGAAAATCCCAACGCACATAAAGTTTATAAATGGAAACAAGATACATTGCAGTATAAAGGGAACATTTTTCTAGCAAAGGATTCAACATTAAAACAACGAGCCTTAGAGGATATACATTCATCAATAATATTAGATCATTTTACATTTCATAAAACCTATGAAAGAAATAAGCACTCATTCTTTTGGGAAGGAATGAAAACATATATCTAAGATTTCATAGAATCATATGACACTTTCCAAGTAAATAAGGGAGAGACAGTGCAGATTCCAGGGGCATTGTAACAACTATTAATCCCAACATAGATCTAGATTGACATCTCAATGGATCTTATTATGGCCCGAATGTGAAAAAGCAGGTATAAAATCAGTCATCATGGTGGTTGTCAAGAATATTTCAAAAGATACTCATTTTTCTTCCCTAGTTCATCCCTTCACTAGTTCTATAGTTTCCCAGCTCTTCAATGACCAGATATTTAAGTTATGTGGTATGCCCACTTCCATTGTCTTGGATTGGGACACCACATTCACTAGAAAATTTTGGCATGATCTATTTAAACCTAAAGGTGCATGGTTGAATATTACCATTACATATCATTCCCAGATTGATGGCCAAACAAAAGTGGTCTATAAGTTCTTAGAAATCTATTGATATGCTTTGTTTATATAAATATGTGCCAATGGGCACAATGGATTCCCTTATTGAAAGGTGGTACAATACCACTTATCACATAGATACCAAAATGATATTGTATGAATTTGTTTATGGAAAAAACCCCATACAAATGACATCATATGTATTAGGCACCTCCAACATTGATGCAATAGATTGAGTGCTTCACACGAGAGAAGACAGTATCCTTAACCTCAAGGAAAACTTTTTTATGGTGTAGAATCAAATGAAACAAAAAGTTGATCATCATATATTTGAATGTTCTTTTTCCAAATGGGATCAAGTGTTCATTTTCCTACAACCTTATAAAAAACAATCACTAAAAGATCAAGTTACCCAGAAGATAACTCCCAAGTTCTATGGTCCCTATCAGATCATACAATGCATTGGATAGGTGGAATACAAGCTACCTCTCCTTTCCCACTCCAATATTAATCAAGTTTTTCATGTGTCCTATTTGAAGAAGGTTATGGGGATGAATTGCAAAGTGCATATTAACTTACCAAAACTTGATGAATCTGGTTTCATTCGGATCCAACTAGAAGAAGTATTGGATATCGGAGAGCATTTGTTGTATTGATGCACGATCAAGGAAGTATTGATCCAATGGAAATATATGCAACTAGAATATGCCACATGGGAAACACTACTTTCAAGGGGGAGGGCATTTTAGGATCCTTCCTTAACTCCCTTACTTAGGATACTTTATTAATTTATGAGGCCACCTTCCTTGAATAAGGTCCACTAAATAGTTAGTTAATAGTCACTCATTGTAAAAAGGGTCCTCTTTATTAATAAGATTAAAATTAGTTAGTAGAACCTTAAGTGGACCAGTAAGTAGTTAAGATTCTCTATTGAGTAGAATATTATGTAACTTTTTGTCAAGAATTTTTATTATATTTGGATCTTTTTTCTAGGATGTTTCCCCTTAGAAGAAAATGAGCATAGCTCTCTATTTTTTTATTATAATTAATAAAAGATATATTTCTTAGTTACATTTATTTTCTCTTGTCATATTTGGTTTTGCACTTGTATTTTACTACATTCTATATGATTTCTATAAAGATTTGGGGATAAGTACATTATAGATATGGAGATGAAGAGACACTCAAACATGAAATATATAGAAGTCACCTTTGACATTGCGACTGGTTACCTAGATGTCTCGGTGGATAGTAATAGATCCATACATGGCTTTTAAATTTAGTAATGTAAAGGATCTCAATGATAAAATTTTGAATAAAGAGGTAACGGCCTCTTTAGAAATTTTATTTTATTTTTGGAGTGGACATTAGAGTAATAACATTGCAATAATATTTAGGAGACAAAAATATTGTATAATGGTCATTTTATATATTAGTGATATGCGATGATTGTAACATTTATATGTTAGGATTAGAGGAAAAATAAATTGTTCGCAATGTAAAACTTGATTTTAGATATATATGAAATGAAACATTAATAGTATATGTATATTAGCTTTCTTCACTATCATCTTCATTTACTTGTATGTATGTCTATATCCAATTTTATATAATATTTTGTTAAATGTGACACTGTGTTTATTATTATAGAACATTTGGAGTTCTTTTTAAAATAAATCAATGCAATAATCCATTAAAATGGTATATATGAGGGAATATAATAAGATAGATTGGCATTTTAACCCATTTCCATGAAAGGATTCGAGCTCTCAAAGTTTGTGGAAAGAAGCCGGATGGTGTTTTAGGATCTAACAGGTTCACTAGTTGGATAATGCACCCATCTAAAAAATCATGTGGACGTAAAGAATATCCTAATGAAAAGGGGATAGAATTGAGCCTTTCTTAATTTCTATTTGGAAACCAACAGTAAGAATGACGATAATAAGGGGCATAACTAAGAAAAAGAGGAGGGAAACTACTAAGTTCGTTACATGTTCTTTATAGCGATCGTTAACGCTTTGTATTCTGCTTGGGACTAATCGATCGAATAAAGGTTGGCTGGCCACCGAAAGATCTGTGTCTTTGTTTCCAATTATGTTTTGAAAACTTTCGGTTACAAACCAATCTTAAACATTTCCTGATTCTTATTGGGAAAGATTTTGGATAGTAAATCATCTTGAATAACCTAGTCATTCATAATGTCAAAATTGCATTAATATATATGTCCTCACAGCATTGTGAATTATGAAGAAAAAATTATTCTTAAGAATAACACAGATCAATATCTTAAGTCAATACAGAAGTAAAGATATTCCAAGTAATTATATATTAAAATCATTGGCATAATTTGGCATTGGACAATTTGAAAATTTTGACCACCCACTCTCAAGGTTGATATATACCATGAATTAAAATATAGTTATTCCATGTATTATTTCTACATCATCATCTAAAGCTACTTAATTCCTTAAAACAAATCTCTCAAATAATTTTCTTGTTTGATCTAAAATGGATCCAGGAAGGCTTAAAAATAAAAGTTCTCGGAATCGGACGAAACCAGCATCATTGCAACAGGCTCATCGTGTTAATTTTGACCATATAATTGTTTTCCAAAAATGGACACCGTATGCGAAAGTTATCGTGTTCTGGTCGATTTCTCAAATAGGCAAAAAATTCAACTAGTCAAAGTCAACATGCCATACTAGTGACGTCAACAATACGATAGGTGATGTCAGTATGACCTCATGATGATGTCACTAGGGACATGTGGAAGCACGAGGAGGTGACAAGTATCACTCTTTTTGGCATTTTTAGGGGCTTATGTGGACCAATAAAAAATTGACACGTGGCATTGTATGGACGCGACACATGGCACTGTACGGACGTTGGCGTGTCCAGGGATGATTTTAAGGATGGAAATTTATTTTTAAATGTAGAAACCTTGGCTAATCTTACTAATCCTTCATATTCCAACTATAAATGATTGGCGATATTTTTGTAAAAAAATTCAAATTTATAAGGATTTTATATAGTTTTTATAAAATTTTGGCGATTTTTAAGGTAAAATAATTTCATCCTATAGAATTTGGGTGAATCATTTTTAAAATAGCGAATCTCGTTTTTGGAAAAACCATGGAAAGTTAGCCCATGAGCGAAATTTAGCCCCTAAAATCATCCCTGGGTCACGTGTCCCAATGACAAGTTGACATGCGGCAGTACAGACGAAAGGTGGTTGTACGAATGTTGATGTGGCATGGTGACTAGGTAGTATGGATGTTGATGTGGAAGCTAATTGGGTAGGTGACTTGGAAGTATGGATGTTGACATGGCACGACACATGGTTGTACAGCAATGACGTGACAACTAATTGTGCATGTTGATTGGGTTGTTGACTGTGTGGTGGTTGAACCGTATGGGCCAACCACATGGTGACACATAGCCCAATCAAAGGGCACCACATGGTACCCCAGATTTTTCCAATATTGGCTCGGTCAAAAAAATTGTTCTGCCTCCAGGGGATTTGAACCCTTGACCTCTGAGACGAGCAACGAACTAAGCACCATGTGTTGGCCACATGGGCGTAGGTGTTACTTGGTTAAACATATGACACGTATTGGATTTGAGTTGCATTTAGCGCTTTATTGGGAATAGGCCTCGGTCGACAGGGGGCTAGTCCACGACCAAGGATAAGAACCAGGAGCTAAGCACAATAGGTGGGCGCATGGGAGTTAAGGCCATGGCCACATGGAACATTCACACATGACCAAGCCCCGGAGTAGAAGGGCTTGTTCGGAGGACTAGGGCCAGTGCTTAGCCCTCGTCCATATGGCAGTGCCCAAATGACCAGGGGCCCAAGAGAAAAGGGTTGTGCCCAATATTTCCCAAATATGCGTTTTCAAACTTTATAATAAGATTTTATTGGTTTTTTTAACCTGATTTTGGAGGAGTTTTCCCATTTTGCGGGGATTTGGAGCCCAATTCGAGGCCAGATCTTGGGAGGAAGTCGGGATAGGATCACCAAATCAAATCCTATATAAATAAAACGTTTTTCATAGACCAAGAGGTTCATATTAGCAGAATAATGATGATTTTATGAAGCTTGAAGCCATTTTTATGCAGGGAAGCCATTGAGGAAGCGAACTTTGGAGGCCAATTTCGAGAGTTATGCTCAACCTTTTTCAGTGCCATTAGTTGTGTTGGATTCTTGAGGTTGAGCAGAACACATCCAGACCATTTTGTAATCATTTTAATACATTTTTTATGTACTTTTAAATCATTGAACAGGAATAATAAAGCCTCCCCATTGAGACAAAGTCCCGAAGACATAGGCAATTTTGTCGAACTTGGTTAACAGCCTTGTTGTTATGGTTTGTTGTTCTTTATGCTTATATTATGATCTAAATTTATATATGATGGCTGGAATAATCTCTCATTGATTTCTTCTTATTTCCTTAATTCCTAAATGGGAATGGAACACATGCTTAAAACTTAACCAAGTCTTTAAAGATCATTTTTGGATCAAGTGGTTTCAGAGAAGGTTGAAAATTGGTTGTTTGAGTTTGCATGATAACCAGGGAAAAGCTAAGTCGTGGTGAAGTGAAGATTGTAGAAGGATATCCAGAGATTGGATCGAGAAAGTGGACTTCTCAAATTGAGAAGATGGCATAGGAAGAAGGAATGACTCAGAACGATATAGAGTTGAAAAATAATTTATTCGCCATGTCTGAGATGATAAAGGTCTTATATGAGGATTACTTGGAACGGAAGAGGCCTTTCCAAGGGGAATCTTCAAAACAAGACAAAATTGAAGAAGGAGAGGATCTTCCTAAACCTCCTCCTTCACCTCCTTCTTCTCCATCATCTTCTTCTTCTTCAAGTACAAGTGCAACTTCTACCACAAGAAAACATTCCCATAAACATAAACATGATATGCCTTTACTTAATATTGATGCAAAATTTGAATTTCCCATGTATGATGGTGAAGTCAATATTGAGAGGCTTGATAACTGGGTCAGACATATGGAAGTTTATTGCAGTGTGCAACAAATCAAAGATGATGCAACACAAATAAAGTTGGCATTGCTTCGTCTTGCAAGAAAAACACTCATATGGTGGTAGAGTAAGTTGAAACATGGTACTCAACAAGTTGGTAATGTATTTCCATCATGGCAATATTTTGTTTTTGTACTTAGAAATCAATTTTATCCTTTGGGTTATAAAGAGAAGGATTTAATTGAATGGAAAAGTATTAAACTAAGAAACACGACCAACAGACTTGGGATATGATTCAGGTGATGAGACTGAAATCACAGCAGTTGGTTTGAGAGGTAAAATTGGTGATGGATATGATTCTATAAGTAAATTGTTTCACATAAGGGTGATAATGAAACATACTAAGATTGATACATTGATAGATAGATAGTGGATCTCAATATAACTTGATTTCAGAGGAAGTGGTTAAACAATTTGGATTAAGAAATAAAATGCATCAAAAACCTTACTCACTTAAATGGATAATCAACAATCATAAATTGCACATAACAAAGAAATGCGCTTTAAAGTTTGCAATTTCATCAAAGTTTGTGGATGAGGTAATGTGTGATGTGGTGCCACTAAATGAATGTGGAATGGTCTTAGGAAGCCCTTATTTGTATGATCATAAAGCAATATTATATAGGGAACATAATCAATATCACTAACTAATGAAGACAATGAATATGTTGTACATGCTCATCACATAAAATCAAATCAATCTCTTCAAACAATGGAACAATTAAGGAAGGGAGCTTATGCACGCAACACACCTATAATTGTGCCAAGTAAATAAATTGATCTTAAGAATGAACATGATATGGTTGTAGAATGGAAATTCAATCATACTTTGCTTCAAGATAAGCTAATGTCATGCAAGCACATCAAACATATTAGTTCATTTGTAGTCATATTTCCAATGTTATCACTGCTAATGTTTTCAACATGGATGGTAGTGGCTTTAGTAAGATGTGACTGAGTTCAAGTGGCTAACAATATGCTCTCAATTGTCATGGTTTTTTGGTAATTGATTATGATGTGAAATGTCCATAGGACAAAGTTTAAAGATAAAGGACAAGTGTGGTGGCATATCCCTCACTTGATGACTAGTTAATACTCTTTTGGAGGACCAAAAGGTCTTAGTGGGGAGGCATGATCCAAAATGGATCCAGGAAGGCCTAAAAATAAAATTTCTCAGAATCATATGAAATAAGTTCCATTTCGTCGAGCTCATCGCGTCGATTCCAACCATATAATGTTTTCTGAAAATGGACACCGTATGTGAAATTTATCGCGTTCTAATCAATTTTCCAAATAGGAAAAAAGTCAACTAGTCAAAGTTAATAGATCATACTGCTTACGTTAGAAGTACGACAAGTGATGTCATGATGACATCAGTAGGGACACATGGAAGCATGAGAAAGTGACACATGTCACTTCTTTTTGGCATTTTCAAGGGATTATGTGGACCAATAAAAAACCAACACATGGCACTATACATATGCTGATGTGGCCCAATTATAGGCTGAAATGTGGAAATACGGATGATAGGTGGCTATACAGATGCTAACATGGTATGGTGATTGGAAAGTATGGATACTGACATGGTAGCTGACTAGGAAGGTGACTTGGCAGTACAGATGTTGAAGTGGCACGACATGTGGTTGTACCACAGTGACGTGGCAGGTGACATGGAAGTTGACTATGCATGCTGACTAGGTTTATCATTGTGTGATGACTGGACCATACAGGCCAACCACAGGGTGACACATGGCCCAATCATAAGGCACCATGTTGCACCCCATATTTTTCCAATATTGTTTGGGTCAAAAATATTGTTCCACCTCTGGGGGATTCAAACCCTTGACCTCTAGGATGAGCAATGAACTAAGAACCATGCACTGGCCACATGGGCATAGGTGTTACTTGGTTAAACATATGGCATGTATTGGATTTGAGTTGCAGTTGGCATGTTTTTGGGGATAGGCCTCGGTTGGTGGGGTGCTAACATGTGACCAAGGATAAGAACCAAGAGATAAGCACAATAGGTGGGTGTGTGGAAGTTAAGTCCATGGCCACATGGACCAGTCACACATGACCAGGACCCAAAGTAGAGGGGCTTGACCAGAGGACTAGGGTCAGTGCCTAGCCCTCGGCCATATGGAAACGACCATATTACCATGGTCCCGGGAAAAAGGGTTTGCACCCAATATTTTTCAAATATGGGTTTTCAAACTTTATAATAAGATTTAATTAGTTTTTTTACCCTGATTTTGGAGGATTTTGCCCATTTTTGTGGGTTCTCGAGCCCAATTTGAGGCCAAATATTAAGAGGAAGTTGGGATAGGATCATGAACTCAAATACTATATAAATTAGAGTTTTTTGACAAACCAAAAGGTTCATATTATCATAATGATGATAAGTTTGTGAAGCTTGAAACCATTTTTATGCAAGGAAGCCATTGAGAAAGCAAACTTTGGACGCCAATTCTGGGAGCTATGCTCAACCTTTTTCAGTGTCGTCAGTTGTTTTGGATTCTTGAGGTATAGAAGAACACAACTA
The DNA here is from genome assembly GCA_032191745.1 of Picea mariana. Lineage (NCBI taxonomy): Eukaryota > Viridiplantae > Streptophyta > Pinopsida > Pinales > Pinaceae > Picea > Picea mariana. Next base: position 11,514 of record JASDQU010687887.1, read on the forward strand.
GAATAGTTTGTAATCATTTTGATAAAAAAATTATGTACATTTGAAGCATTGAAGAGGAATAATAAATCCTCCCCCACTAAGACAAAGGCTTGGAGACGTAGGCAATTTTGTAGAACTTCGTTAACAACTTTGATGTTATGGTTTGTTTTTTTTTATTCTTATATTTTGATTTGCATTTCTTTATGATGGATGCAATAATCTCTTATTAATTTCTTCTTCTTTCCTTAATTCCTAAATGGTAATGGAACACATGCTTAAAACTTAACCAAGTCTTTAAAGATCATTTTCAAATCATTGTTGGTTCTATCTATTTGTATGCCATGGGCTCGGTGAATCCATTCCTTATATAGTACTCTAAGGCCCATCATAACTCTAATATAGAGATCACCATCTATATTAACCCCCATTTTGGTTATCTATATATAGAGTATTAGTCCTTTGGTTTGAAGTATTGATATATCTCAAATTGCTTAGATAATTCTTCGTTATATAGGTTTATACTTGAAAGTATTCATTGTATCCCTTACTACAAATGATATATTTTTTAATTTTTCCTTTCTCAAGCATTAGATGGATGCCTTGATCATATAATTCCATAAGTGATCACATTTGATAAATTTATTTCATGTTGATTTAATAATGCTAATCACAAAATTAAGTTATGTTTGGTTCATCAACATTTTTATACTAGTGAACATATGATTGGCATTTATGTTGTCATTCCCTTGAGAAATAAATTCATTAATTTCATTAGTTGTTAGGGATCCTTTTTTCATTAATAATAAATTGATATCTAGTAATCCTAATTGATGTTTCCATCCTTTACCTTCACAAGTGTCCTACTTTATCCTTCAACATGAACAACTATTCACTAACATATCCTATCCTAACCCACCTTACTTATTCTACTCCACACTACCCTACCACTACCACTACTCTAACCGCATATACCTAGTCTAATCTACTCTTTCATATATTAACCTACTCTACCTAACCTAATAGACCCTACCTTATGCTAACCTGCATAGTTTAATCCACCCTATCCTAGACTATCAACTACCATAACCTAGCCTTTATCACTTATCCTAATCTACCATAACATAAACCACCTTACCCCACCCTACACTAAAGCATCCTATCATAACCAACCATACCTTAACCTCAACCTATTTTTTTTTTCCTTTGGAAAAAGGTTGTATATTTTCTATTAGTAGAATAAAAAAGGAGTACATTCTATAAGTGTTGGAACATCATTCTCTTACAAAGTAAATATTCACAAAGAAAAAAAAACTAATTTTCTTCCTTCTATATTCAAAGGAAAAAACTACTTTTTTCTAATTTATCGACTCCTTACTATTATATTCTTCTCATTTAGAAAAAAAAAAGAAACCAAGCGTATAGGTTTTCACCTATCTCTAAAAAAAAATTCAATATATATGAAGTGTTTAGGATATTTCTTGTTCATTGTCACTTAATAGAACTCATACTATATGTTACAACACAACAATTAAAATACAAATAGATATATAACCAAATATACTTATAGAATTTTTTATCCTACAAAACAAAATTGAGAAATAAAATTAGACATCAATTAGCATCTAAGATTATGCCTAGAGAATTCCTCCTCAATATCCACATACACACACATTTAGTCTTAATTTCCAATTGTAAACATGTCTTTAAAAGCCCATATGCTTTTGTATTAAGTTCTCTATAAATGTGAAGGAATGATATGTCAGAGAAAGTATGTTTGATAAGTTTGATAGGTTGCAGTTCAATTTTCCCATCATATCACCACCTTTTATCCATAATCCCTAGAGACTTAAGTCTTAGGTATCACTTTGTCCACTACAAATTTTAATAAAACCTTCAATGTAAATAGTTTAGCATAATTATTTGAGCCCCTATCCATACCTTCTTCAAAGAAAAAGAAATAATCATTAGTAATATACAAACAACCTCCCACACCATAAGTAGAAGCTTTATATTGACTCGATCCATCAAAGAAGCCTATGGACATTGACATATAAATTTGAGGTTGCTTGATAATTCTAGACTTTAATGCTTTAGGGCATATTTTATAGTTTCCAAAAAAAACTCTAATATAAGAAGAACATTGGTAGGATGTGTTATCATATGAAGTTGCTTTGGGTATTTTATCCTTTAGGTTTTAATTTTTATCATTTAATCTTTAAGTTTGCTTTATTTTTCTTTTTGTGATTTGCTTAGGTTAGTCTAAACAAATAAAAACTTGGGTTTTGGTTCACTTTTTGTTCCACGCATATGATTTTAGCCTAGGTTCATTTTATGGTTCATGTCTTTGACTCACCTTTGGACTTGACACCAAGCATAATCAACCCCATGATCCTAACGACCTGACAAATCACTCCATCCACTCATGCTCTTTATCCTTTCCATGGTGTCCCTATGTTCGTTAAGGGGGTCAAATCAAATTCTTGAAAAGGGTGTTGCCAACTCATTAGGAGTTTCTGTAGCACACCTTTGTCCTATGCTCCTTTAACATAATTCACCATAATTAGTTGATGTCATGATTTCCATTGTTTTCAGCGTCCTCTTTTTTTAAAAGGAATATTTGAGATTTGGTCATTTATGAGCTTGCTAACTGTTTATCAATTTGAATTTTTCTCCCTAAGCTCGGTGATGCTGAAATCACTAGCTCAGACCAGCTACAGATTGTGCTACGGGATCAACTATTAGAGCTGAATTGGAGACTGAGGTGGATGTACCAGTTCCATGGCTTGTTCTAGACCTTGCATAATCACCCACAACCTCCAGGTATTATGTGATTCCTTTCAGCTGCATGGAAAATTATTAAGATACCCCTGCCTCATATTTTGGTAGTGCCTAACGTTGCAGATTGCATCCTCTCTCATCCATTTTCATCTGTAGCTCTTCTTCCACAGACTCCGTAGCCATTTGCCAACTAAATTTCACCTATTCTAGAGGTCAAGCCATTTTTCTTCTAAATCTTGAATGCCCATTCATTCACTTGGCCCTGGTGTCCACACTGCGCTACAGAAATTCACTGCTAAAACTACGCTACAAATCCCCTGTCTCGGTGCTACATTTTACTTAGATTTGTCAATGCCATCCTTTGTTTTCACAAAGATATATGCTTTAGCCTCTTTTATTCACTGTGTCATCCTTTATTTTATCTCAAAATTTATTGGCAGTGAGGAGAATAGCAGTCCCTACCCTTTAAATATTTGATGACCATTGTATGGTGGCATAAAACTGAACAGTACATCCCTGCATGCCTTTCCTCAAAGTTTCTTTCTCTCATTTTTTTAAAAGAAAATCCATCAGACCAGTCTATTGTTAATTCAAAGTGAGTTGGAGGAAAATTATTGAGAGAGAAACCATTAGCCACTGTCAAATCTCATTGATCTTTTCCTTTGTTTGGTTCCTTTACCCCTCATTACATCACATCCTTTGATCCCCTTCTTAATCCATGGAGACACCTCAAAGGAAGAAGTCTCACAAGGGAGGGAGTGTGGTCAGGACTGAACCTTCTGACATGCACCTGTTTGATGTTGATCCAATGGTCAGGGAGGTTTTACAAAGGCTTGGTTGTCTCTCTTTTTGTCAAAACATGCAGAGAGGACACTCTGAAGTAGCAAGGCAGTTTGCATTACACTTTGATGGCAATAAGACCAAGGTAGGAAACCTTGAGTTTGTGGTATCTGAGGCCTCTATTGCAGCATCCACTGGGATACCTATACTAGTGAGAGGTGGTTCAAATCCATGATCCTCAATGTTGTCTTCTCCAAGGACTTACTCAAACCAAAATATCAGAAAGACAATTTGTCTAAGGGAATTCCTAGGAGCCACCTAGTTGAAGGTTTTGATAAAATGTTGAAGATCATCCAGAGATATTTTACGTGTGAGGGAAGGTTTAACATGTTATACTAGTATCATATAATACTCTTGCTATATTTTACTCGTAAGGATGAAATGAATATCCATTTTTATATTTTGAGGAGTATAGGAAAGATGTTTGATAGATTCCAAGACAAGTTGTGGACACTAGTGTCTTCCACTCTGGTTTGATCAAAATGTTGGTGATGGAAGAGTTGAAGAAAAGGAGCATTCCTTGGAAACATTGCATTGTCTATTCCCATATACAACTAGATATAGCTTCTACTCCTCAATCTAGGATGCAGATCCCTTTTCCATCTGCAAAACTATTTTAGGAGTGGTTCTACTGAATCTGCAGAACTATTACATGGGAGTGGCGCTACCGAATCTGCAGAGTTATTTCAGGAGGGGTGCTATGAAAACTGTAGACCTATTTTAGGAGTGGCACTATGAAATCTGCATAGCTATTTCACAGGAAGCGCTACAGAATCTACAGAATTGGATACCAAATGTGCTACAGAATAAGGTCCACTAAATAGTTAGTTAATAGTCACTCATTGTAAAAAGGGTCCTCTTTATTAATAAGGTCAAAATTAGTTAGTAGAACCTTAAGTGGACCTGTAAGGAATTAAGATTCTCTATTGAGTAGAATATTATGTAACTTTTTGTCAAGAATTTTTATTATGTTTGGATATTTTTTCTAGGATGTTTCCCCTTGAAGAAGAAAGTGAGCATAGCTCTCTATTTTTTTATTATAATTAATAAAAGATATATTTCTTAGGTTTTATTTATTCTCTCATGTAATATTTGGTTTTGCACTGGTATTTTACTACATTCTATATGATTTCTATAAATATTTGGGGATAAGTACATTATAGATATGGAGATGAAGAGACACTCAGAGGTGAAATATATAGAAGTTACCTTTGACATTGCGACTAGTTACCTAGATGTCTCGGTGGATAGTAATAGATCCATACATGGATTTTAAATTTAGTAATGTAAAGGATCTCACTGAGAAAATTTTGAATAAAGAGGTAACGGCCTCTTTAGAAATTTTATTTTATTTTTGTTGGAGTGGACATTAGAGTAATAACATTGCAATAATATTTACGAGACAAAAATATTGTATAATGGTCATATTATATATTAGTGATATGTGATGAATGTAACATTTATATGTTAGGATTAGAGGAAAAATAAATTGTTCGCAATGTAAAACTTAATTTTAGATATATATGAAATAAAACATTAATAGTATATGTATATTATCTTTCTTCACTATCATCTTCATTGAAGTTGATTTCTTTCTTCTCCGAGCACCAATAGCGCTTCACCCTCCCACAGAGACCGGGTATATTTAGGTAGATAACCCTAAAATTGTAGATCCCTGGGAAAGGGGGACACCAGATGGATATAGGGTTGGACCGCAGTTCATCACACGGGTGAGGCCGGGTGGGGCAGCGAACGCACAATCAGGAAACGACTATGATAGGGAAGGCACAGGCAGGGGTAGAGGTCGCATAACCCAATCCATTTCCCATCACATTAAGACCCCCCTGCTTTTAAGGTAGGTTCCCAAGCCTGAAGAATGTCTATAAGCTGTCCCCTATCTCGGCAGCGAATAATTCTGAATATAGGTTGTTCGTTTATCGTGATACACATTTACACGTACTGCATAGCAGCTGGGAGGGGCGGGTAGAAGTTGGCCGAGCAGGTTGGTTAAGACCCTGTCTCCCTACGGCAGGTCATATAGTTTGTAAGCACCGAACCCAGTGCTACAACCACCGGTTCATAGTATTATTGCCAGAAGACCTAGCTACAGTCATTGATCACAGGATTTCTTATTAGGCATAAGTAGCCATAGTAACAGGTTCTTGTGGAGTAGAAATAGACATAGCAGCTCACTATCATCTTCATTTACTTGTATTTATGTCTATACCCAAGTTTATATAATATTTCTTTAAATGTGAAACTGTGTTTATTATTATAGAACATGTGTTTATTATTATAGAACATTTGGAGTTCTTTCTCAAATAAATCAAAGTAATATTCCATTAAAATGGTATATATGAGGGAATCTAATAAGATAGATTGGCATTTTAACCCATTTCCATGAAAGGACTTGAGCTCTCAAAGTTTGTGGAAAGAAGTCTGATGGTGTTTTAGGATCTAATAGGTTCACTAGTTGGATAATGCACCCATCTAACAAAGCATGTGGACGTAAAGAATATCATAATGAAAAGGGGATAGAATTTTTCCTTTCTTAATTTCTATTTGGAAACCAACTATAAGAATGATGATAATAAGGGGCATAACTAAGAAAAAGAGGAGGGAAACTACTAATTTCATTACCTGTTCTCTATAGCGGTCGTTAACGCCTTGTATTCTTCTTTGGACTAATCGATCAAATAAAGGTTGGCTGGCCACCAAAAGATCCAGCACCTANGGAAACCAACTATAAGAATGATGATAATAAGGGGCATAACTAAGAAAAAGAGGAGGGAAACTACTAATTTCATTACCTGTTCTCTATAGCGGTCGTTAACGCCTTGTATTCTTCTTTGGACTAATCGATCAAATAAAGGTTGGCTGGCCACCAAAAGATCCATGCCTTTGTTTCCAATTATGTTTTGAAAACTTTCGGTTACAAACCAATCTTGAAACATTTCTTGATTCTTATTGGGAAAGATTTCGGATAGTAAATCATCTTGAATAACCTAATCATTCATAATGTCAAAATTGCATTAATATATATATGTCCTCACAACATTGTAAATTATGAAGAAAAAATATTCTTAAGCATAATACAGACCAATGTCTTAAGTCAATACAGAAGTAAAGATATTCCAATGAAAATTATATTAAATCAAAAGAGAGTACATATGGAAACCATTGTTGATATTTGACCAGCTTAAAAAAAAAAAAATATTTAACACTAGTAACGTAAAAGAGGCATTTCCTATCCCTATCAAGTATCCCATTGGATGAGATCCTTTGTTATATATTGTCATATAACATAGTTCCAACTATTTAACCCCCAAGAAATAAAATTATTAACATTTATAGCTACATGATAATTAACTTCATTTCTAGTGTTGAAGCATTATACTCCATGTTTTCAAAGCTTATCATATGGAATTCACTATATGATCAAAATCATTGGCATAATTTGGCATTGGAAAATTTGAAAATTTTGACCACCTACTCTCAAGGTTGATATATACCAAGAATTAAAATATAGTTATTCCATGTATTATATCTACATCATCATCTAAAGCTACTTAATTCCTTAAAAAAAATCTCTGAAATAAGTTCCTTGTTTGATCCAAAATGGATACAGAAAGGTTTAAAAATAAAAGTTCTCGGAATCGGACGAAACCAACGTCATTGCATTAGGCTCGTCGCTTTAATTTTGGTCATATAATTTTTTTCCGAAAATGGACACTATATGCGAAATTTATCACATTCTGGTCGATTTACCAAATAGGCAAAAAATTCAACTAGTCAAAGTCAACATGCCATACTATTGACGTCAACAGTACAATAGGTGATGTCATCATGACCTCATGATGATGTCACTAGAGACATGTGGAAGCACGAGGAGGTTTCAAGTATCACTCTTTTTTGGCATTTTTAGGGGCTTATGTGGACCAATAAAAAATTGACACATGGCATTGTATGGACGCGACACGTGGCACTGTACGGACACTGGCGTGTCCAAGGATGATTTTAAGGATGGAAATTTATTTTTAAATGTAGAAACCTTGGCTAATCTTACTAATCCTTCATATTCCAACTATAAATGATTAGTGATAATATTGTAAAAATATTCAAATTTATAAGGATTTTATATAGTTTTTACAAAATTTTAGTGATTTTTAAGGTAAAATAATTTCATACTATAGAATTTGAATCATTTTTAAAATAGCGAATCTCATTTTTGGAAAAAACATGGAAAATTAGCCCATGAGAGAAATTTATCCCCTAAAATCATCCTTGGGCCACGTGTCCCAATGAAAAGTCGACACGTGGTAGTACAGACGAAAGGTGGTTGTACGGATGTTGATGTAGCATGGTGACTGGGTAGTACGGATGTTGATGTGGAAGCTAATTGGTTATGTGACTTGGCAGTACGGATGTTGACATGGCATGACACATGGTTGTAGGACAGTGACGTGACAACTGATTGTGCATGTTGACTGGGTTGTTGATTGTGTGGTGGTTGGACCGTATGGGCCAACCAGAGGGTGACACATAGCCCAATCAAAGGGCACCACATGGCACCCTGGATTTTTCCAATATTGGCTGGGTCAAAAAAATTGTTCTGCCACTAGAGGATTCGAACCCTTGACCTTTGAGATGAGCAACGGACTAAGCACCATGCACTAGCCACATGGGCGTAGGTGTTACTTGTTTAAACATAAAGCACGTATTGGATTTGAGTTGCATTTGGCACATTATTGGGAATAGGCCTCAGTCGGTGGGGGGCTAGCCCATGACCAGGGCTAAGAACTAGGAGTTAAGCACAATAGCTGGGTGTGTGGGAGTTAAGGCCATGGCCACATGGACCATTCACACATGACCAAGACCCGGAGTAGAGGGGCTTGTCCGGAGGACTAGGGCCAGTGCCTAGCCCTCGGCCATATGGCAATGCCCATGTGACCAGGGGCCCGAGAGAAAATGGTTGTGCCCAATATTTTCCAAATATGCATTTTCAAACTTTATAATAAGATTTTATTGGTTTTTTTAACCTGATTTTGGAGGATTTTTCCCATTTTGGGGGGATCTGGAGCCCAATTTGAGGCCAGATCTTGGGAGGAAGTTGGGATAGGTTCGAAAAATAAAATCCTATATAAATTAGAGGTTTTTCACAGACCAGGAGGTTCATATTAGCAGAATAATGATGATTTTATGAATCTTGAAGCCATTTTTATGCAGGGAAGCCATTGAGGAAGCAAACTTTGGAGGCCAATTTTGGGAGTTACGCTCAACCTTTTTCAGTGCCGTCAGTTGTGTTGGATTCTTGAGGTCGATTAGAACACATCTAGACTATTTTTTAATCCTTTTGATACATTTTTTATGTACTTTTAAATCATTGAAGAGAAATAATAAAGCCTCTCCCATTGAGACAAAGTCCCGAAGACGTGGGCAATTTTGTCGAACTTGGTTAACAGCCTTGTTGTTATGGTTTGTTGTTCTTTATGATTATATTATGATCTACATTTATATATGATGGCTACAATAATCTCTCATTGATTTCTTCTTATTTCTTTAATTCCTAAATGGTAATGGAACACATGCTTAAAACTTAACCAAGTCTTTAAAGATCATTTTTGGTCAAGTGGTATCAGAGAAGGTTGAAAATTGGTTGTTTGAGTTTGCATGATTACCAGGGAAAAGCTAAGTCATGGTGAAGTCAAGATTGTAGAAGGAGATCCAGATATTGGATCAAGAAAGAGGACTTCTCAAATTGAGAAGATGGCATCAGAAGAAGGAATGTCTCAGAGCGAGATAGAGTTGAAAAATAATTTATTCGCCATGTATGAGATGGTAAAGGTATTATATGAGGATTACTTGGAATGGAAGAGGCCTTTCCAAGGGGACTATTCAAAACAAGAAAAAAGTGAAGAAGGAGAGGATCTTCCTAAACCTCCTCCTTCACCTCCTTCTTCTCCATCATCTTCTTCTTCTTCAAGTACAAGTGCAACTTATACCACAAGAAAACATTCCCATAAACATAAACATGATATTCCTTTACTTAGGATTGATGTGAAATTTGAATTTCCCATGTATGATGGTGAAGTCAATACTGAGAGGCTTGATAACGAGTTAGACATATGGAAGTTTATTGCAGTGTGAAACAAATCAAATATGATGCAACACAAATAAAGTTGGCATTGCTTTGTCTTGCAAGCAAAACACTCATCTGGTGGTAGAGTAAGTTGAAACATGGTACTCAACAAGTTGGTAATGTATTTCCATCATGGAAAGATTTTGTTTTTGCACTTAGAAATCAATTTTATCCTTTGGGTTATAAAGAGAAGGATTTAATTGAATGGAAAAGTATTAAACTAAGAAAAGGACAAAAAGTGCAAGAGTACACGGATGAATTTCGTAAGATGGCATTAATAGTAAATATTCCATTACATACACAAGAAACTCTTATGAAGTATATGGGAGGTTTACCTACACATATTTGTAACATTGTATTTATGTTTGGACCTACTAATATTGATGAGGTTTATGTTCAAGAAACATACATTGAATTAGGGAAAACAAGAGTTGGTGTATCAAGGGAATCGTCCTCAAGGAAAGAGGACAAAAGAAAGGGGAATGGAAAGAAAGAAAATTCAGAGACAAGGAAGGAAGAGAAGCTCTCTTGCAAGCATTGCAAAAAAGAATGGCATGATGATGACCATTGCTGGCAATTTCACCTAGATAAGAGACCAAAGTGGTTCAAAGAAAGGAAAGGGAGGAAAACATGTGCAACAGAAACAAGACCAATATACTTGGGATATGATTCAGGTGATGAGACTAAAATCACAGCAATTGGTTTGAGAGGTAAAATTGGTGATGGATATGATTCTATAAGTAAATTGTTTCACATAAGGGTGATAATGAAACATACTAAGATCGATACATTGATAGATAGTGGATCTCAATATAACTTGATTTCAGAGGAAGTGTTTAAACAATTGGGATTAAACAATAAGATGCATCATAAACCTTACTCACTTAAATGGATAATCAACAATCATAAATTTCACATAACAAATAAATGCACTTTAAAGTTTGAAATTTCATCAAAGTTTGTGGATGAGGTAACATATGATGTGGTGCCACTAAATGAATGTGGAATGGTATTAGGAAGCCCTTATTTGTATGATAGCAAAGCAATCTTCTATAGGGAACATAATCAATATCACTTAACTAATGAAGACAATGAATATGTTGTACATGCTCATCACATAAAATCAAATCAATCTCTTCAAACAATGGAACAATTAAGGAAGGAAGCTTATGCAAGAAACACACCTATAATTGTGCCAAGTAAAGAAATTGATCTTAAGCATGAACATGAGATGGTTGTAGAATGGAAATTCAATCATACTTTGCTTCAAGATAAGCTAATCTAGTGCAAGCACATCAAACATATTAGTTCATTTGTAGTCATATTTCCAATGTTATCACTGCTAATGTTTTCAACATGGATGGTAGTTGCTTTAGTAATATGTGAATGAGTTCAAGTGGCTAACAATATTCTCTCAATTGTCATGGTTTTTTTGCAATTGATTATGATGTGATATGTACATAGGATAGAGTTTAAAGATAAAGGACAAGTGCAGTGGCATATCCCTCACTTGATGGCTAGTTAATACTCTTTTGGAGGACCAAAAGGTCTTAGTGGGGAGGCATGATCCAAAATGGATCCAGGAAGGCCTAAAAATAAAAGTTCGCATAATCATATGAAAGCAGTTCCATTGCGTCGAGCTCGTCGTGTCGATTCCATCCATATAATGTTTTCTGAAAATGGACACCATTTGCGAAATTTATCGTATTCTAATCGATTTCCCAAACAGGTAAAAAAGTCAACTAGTCAAAGTCAACAGGTCATACTGTTGATGTCAGGAGTACGATAGGTGATGTCATGATGAAGTCAATAGGGACACATGGAAGCACAAGGAGGTGACACATGTCACTTCTTTTTGGAATTTTCAAGGGATTATGTGGACCAATAAAAAAATGACACGTGGCACTATACAGATACGACACATGGCACTATACAGATGTTGATGTGGCCCAATGACAGGCTTAAATGTGGAAATATGGACGATAGGTGGCTATACAGATGTTGACATGGTATGGTGATTGGAAAGTATGGATACTGACGTGGCAACTGACTAGGAAGGTGACTTCACAGTACGGATGTTGACGTGGCACGACATGTGGTTGTACGACAATGACGTGGAAAGTGACATGGAATTTGACTATGCATGTTGACTAGGTTTATCATTGTGTGATGACTGGATCGTATGAGCCAACCACAGGGTGACACATGGCCCAATCATAGGGCACCATGTTGCACCCCATATTTTTCCAATATTGGTTGGGTCAAAAATATTGTTCCGCCTCTGGGGGATTTGAACCCTTGACCTCCAGGATTAGCAATGGACTAAGCACCATGCACTGGCCACATGGGTGTAGGTGTTACTTGGTTAAACATATGGCATGTATTATATTTGAGTTGCAGTTCGAGTGTTTTTGGGGATAGGCCTCGGTCGACAGGGGCTAACATGTGACCAAGTATAAGAACCAAGAGCTAAGCACAATAGGTGGGTGTGTGGAAGTTAAGTCCATGGCCACATGGACCAATTACACATGACCAGGACCCAGAGTAGAGGGGCTTGACCAGAGGACTAGGGCCAGTGCCTAGCCCTTGGCCATATGGCAACACCCATATGACCATGGGTCTAGGAGAAATGAGTTGCACCCAATATTTTTTAAATATGGGTTTTCAAACTTTATAATAAGATTTAATTGGTTTTTTTAGCTTGATTTTGGAGGATTTTGCCCATTTTCAGGGGTTCTCTAGCCCGATTTGAGGCCAAATATTAGGAGGAAGTTGGGATAGGATCATGAACTCAAATCCTATATAAATCAGAGGTTTTTGACAAACCACGAGGTTCATATTAGCATAATGATGATGATTTTGTGAAGCTTGAAGCCATTTTTATGCAGGGAAACCATTGAGAAAGCAAACTTTGGAGGCCAATTCTGGGAGCTACGCTCAACCTTTTTCAGTGTCGTCAGTTGTTTTAGATTCTTGAGGTCTAGAAGAACACAACTAGACTAGTTTTTAATCCTTTTTATACATTTCTGATGTACTTTTGAAGCATTGAAGAGGAATAATAAATCCTCCCCCACTGAGACAAAGGCCCGGAGACATAGGCAATTTTGTTGAAATCCATTAACAACCTTGATGTTATGGTTTGTTTTTGTTTATTCTTATATTTTGATATGCATTTCTTTATGATGGTTGCAATAATATCTTATTAATTTCTTATTCCTTCCTTAATTTCTAAATGGTAATGGAACACATGCTTAAAACTTAACCAAGTCTTTAAAGATCATTTTCGGATCATTGTTGGTTCTATCTAGTTGTACGCCATTGGCTCGGTGCATCCATTCCTTAGATAGTAATCTAAGGCCCATATTAACTCTAATATAGAGATGACCATCTATATTAACCCCCATTTTTGTTATCTAGATATAGAGTATTATTCCTTTGGTTTGAAGTATTGATATATCTCAAATTTCTTAGATAATTCTTCGTTATATAGGTTTATACTTGAAATTATTCTTTGTATCCCTTACTACAAATGATATATTTTTTAATTTTTCCTTTCTCAAGCATTAGATGGATGCCTTGATCGTACAATTCCATAAGTGATCACATTTGATAAATTTATTTCATGTTGATTTAATAATTCTAATCACAAAATTAAGTTATGTTTGGTTCATCAACTTTTTTATACTAGTGACCATATGCTTGGCATTTATGTTGGCATTCCCTTGAGAAATAAATTCATTAATTTCATTAGTTGTTAGGGATCCTTTTTTCATTAATAATAAATTGATATCTAGTAATCCTAATTGATGTTTCCATCCTTTACCTTCACAAATGTCCTACTTTATCCTTCCCAACATGAACAACTATATACTAACATATCCTATCCTAACCCACCTTACTTATTCTACTCCACACTACACTACCACTACCACTACTCTAACCGCATATACCTATTCTAATCTACTTTATCATATATTAACCTACTCTACCTAACCTAATAGACCCTACCTTATGCTAACCTACATAGTTTAATCCACCTTATCCTAGATTATCAACTACCATAACCTAGCCTTGACCACTTATCCTAATCTACCATAACATAAACCACCTTACCCCACACTACACTTATGCATCCTATCATAACCAACCCTACCTTAACCTCAACCTATTTGTTTTTCCTTTAGAAAAAAGGTTGTATATTTTGTATTAGTAGAATAAAAAAAGAGTACATTCTATAAGTGTTGGAACATCATTCTTTTACAAAGTAAATATTCACAAAGAAAAAAAAACTAATTTTCTTCCTTCTATATTCAAAGGAAAAAACAAATTTTTTCTAATTTATCGACTCCTTACTATTATATTCTTCACATTTGGAAAAAAAAGAAACCAAGCGTATAGGTTTTCACCTATCTCTAAAAAAAATCCAATATGTATGAAGTGTTTAGGATATTTCTTGTTCATTGTCACTTAATATAACTCATACTATATGTTACAACACAACAATGAAAATACAAATATATATATAACCAAATATACTTATAGAATTTTTTATCCTACAAAAAAAAAATTGAGAAATAAAATTAGACATCAATTAGCATCTAAGATTATGCCTAGAGAATTCCTCCTCAATATCCACATAAACACACGTTTAGTCTTAATTTCCAATTGTAAACATGTCTTTAAAAGCCCATATGATTTTGTATTAAGTTCTCTATAAATGTGAAGGAATGATATGCCAGAGAATGTATGTTTGATAAGTTTGACTTGTTCCACCATAGGTTGGAGTTCAATTTTCCCATCATATCACCACCTTTTATCCAATTTAGTATTGCCTCATAATCCCCAGAGACTTAAGTCTTAGGTATCCCTTTGTCCACTACAAATTTTAATAAAACCTTCAATGTAAATAGTTTAGCATAATTATTTGAGCCCCTACCCATACCTACTTCAAAGAAAAAGAAATAATCATTAGTAACATACAAACAACCTCCAACAACATAAGTAGAAGCTTTATATTGACTCGATCCATCAAATAAGCCTATGGACATTGACTTATAAATTTGAGGCTGCTTGATAGTTCTAGACTTTAATGCTTTAGCACATATTTTATAGTTTCCAAAAACAACTCTAATATAAGAACATTGGTAGGATGTTTTATCACATGAAGTTCCCTCGAGTATTTTATCCCTTAGGTTTTAATTTTTATCATTTAGTCTTTAATTTTTCTTTATTTTTATTTTTGTGATTTGCTTAGGTTAGTCTAAGCAAATAAAAACTTGGCTTTTGGCTCACTTTTTGTCCCAAACATATAATTTTAGCTTAGGTTCATTTTATGGTTCATGTCTTTGACTCACATTTTGACTTGACACCAAGCATAATCAACTCCATGATCCTAATGACCTGACAAATCAATCCATCCACTCATGCTCTTTATCCTTTCCATGTTGTCCTTATGTTCGTTACGTGGGTCAAATCAAATTTTTGAAAAGGGCGTTGTCAACTCATTAGGAGTTTCTGTAGCGCACCTTTGTCCTATGCTCCTTTAACATAATTCACCATAATCAGTTGATGTCATGATTTCCATTGTCTTTAGCGTCCTTGTTTTTTAAAAGGAATATTTGAGATTTGGTCATTTATGAGCCTGCTAACTGTTTATCAATTCAATTTTTTCTCCCTAAGCTTGGCGATGCTGAAATCACTAGATCAGACCAGCTGCAGATTGTGCTATGGGATCGACTGTTAGAGTTGAATTGGAGACTAAGGTGGATGTAGCAGTTCCATGGCTTGTTGCAGAGCTTGCATAATCAGCCACAACCTCCAGGTATTCTGTGAGTCCTTTCAGCTGCATGGAAAAGTATTAAGATACCCCTGCCTCATCTTTTGGTAGCGCCTAATGCTGCAAACTGCATCCTCTCTCATCCATTTTCATCTATATCTCTTCTTCCACAGCCTCCATAGCCATTTTCCAACTGAATTTCACCTATTCTATAGATCAAGCCATTTTTCTTCTGAATCTTGAATGCCCATTCATTCACTTGGCCCTGGTGTGCACACTGCACTACAGAAAGTCATTGCTAAAACTATGCTATAGATCCCCTGTCTTAGTGCTACATTTTACTTAGATTTGTCAGTGCCATCCTTTTTTTTCACAAATATTTATGCTTTAGCCTCTTTATTCACTGTGTCATCTTCATTTTATCTCAAAATCCATTGGCAGTGAGGAGAATAGCAGTCCCTACCCTTTAAATATTTGATGACCATTGTATGGTGGCATAAAATTGAACAGTACATCCCTGCATGCCTTTCCTCAAAGCTTCTGTCTCTCATTTTTTTAAAAGAAAATCTATCAGACCAGTCTATTGTTAATTCAAAGTGAGTTGGAGGAAAATTATTGAGAGAGAAACCATTAGCCACTGTCAATTCTCATTGATATTTTCCTTTGTTTGGTTCCTTTACCCCTCATTACATCACATCCTTTGATCCCCTTCTTAATCCATGGAGACGCCTCAAAGGAAGAAGTCTCACAAGGGAGGGAGTGTGGTCAGGACTGAACCTTATGACATGGACTTATTTGATGTTGATCCAATGGTCAGGGGGGATTTACAAAGAGTTAGTTGTCTCTCTTTTTGTCAAAACATGCAGAGAGGACACCCTGAAGTAGCAAGGTAGTTTGCATTACACTTTGATGGAAATAACACCAAGGTAGGAAACCTTGTGTTTGTGGTATCTGAGGCCTCTATTGCAGCAGCCACTGGTATACCTAATACTGGTGAGAGGTGGTTCAAATCCATGATCCTCAATGTTATCTTCTCCAAGGACTTCCTCAAACCAAAATATCAGAAAGACAATTTGTCTAAGGGAATTCCTAGGAGCCACCTAGTTGAAGGTTTTGATAAAATGTTGAAGATCATTCAAAGATATTTTACATGTGAGGGAAGGTTTAACATGTTATACTAGTATCATATAATACTCTTGCTACATTTCACTGGTAAGGATGAAATGAATATCCCTTTTTATATTTTGAGGAGTATGGGAAAGATGTATGATAGAGTCCAAGCCAAGTCCAAGGTTGTGGACACTAGTGGCTTCCACTCTAGTTTGATCAGAATGTTGGTGATGGAAGAGTTGAAGAAAAGGAGCATTCCTTGGGAGCAGTTCATTGTATCTTCCCATATATAGCTCGATATAGCCTCTACTCCTCAATATAGGATGTAGATCTCTTTTCTGTATAGTAGTGTTTCCCCAGCAAGAACAAGCAAGAAGAGAAAAAGAAAACCCACTACTCAAGACAAAGAAACCCCCAAGGAAATTGAAGAAGAGGAGAGGAAGGTTCATCACTCTCCACAGAGATATTTTTCACCTCCTCCTACACCTAAATTAGAAGAATTACCTTCATCCACCAAAACCACAGCCAAGAGGGGAAGGAAGTTGCATTTCCCTTCACCTGCTCCATCATCTAAGATCAGAATAAAAAATCCTTTTACTAGATCATCATCCCTCAAGGAAGTTGTTGAAGCATAAGTATTACCCAAGGTTTTAGTTCCAAGGAAAGAGAAATATAAGGATAAATTCATTGAGAATCCTATTGATGTGATAGACAGAGTGTTTGTTCAATAGAAAGATAAAGGTAAAGCCACTAAGAAACCTATTGAGGTGATCAACATCAACACTCCACCTAGTAATCACACTTTCAAGAGATTGATCAAACAATTTAGGGAGGCTAGGAAAGAAGTTTCTCATTTGAAGGCAAAAAGTTTGACTTGGAGAAGAAATATGAAGGAACTCGTGGACATGTAGAGTGAAACTCTTGACTTGGAAAAGTTTTCAGCAAGAAGAGCCCTGCCTCTCCATAGACAACTTAAGACCTTGTATAGGAAAAACAGAAGCTTTCAATCCCAAAATAGAAATCTCAAGGAGGAATTGCATCATTTTAAGGATGACCTAGCACAGAGGAAATTAAATGTTCTCGTACAAGATGCAATTGAAAGAGATGAACCAGCAGTTAAAAGGAGTACCCCTGCAAAATAAAAATATGTTTTTATGACAAAGGGAAGTTCTCCTCCAACAAGGAGGAGTGCTAGTTTGATGAAGTAGTTGGGGAATGACAGATCATTTTTTGTGGTTGATGTCTTTTTGAAAAGTTTGAAATGATTAAGAAAGTATAATTTTTCTACCTATAGATGAATCTACAAGATCCTAGTCCATCAACTAAGTGTTTTGTGTTTTTTGAAGGATTGACTTCATCACATAGAAAAAACACAGATATTTCATAGCGCCATGGCGCTATGTCATCATCTATATAAGATGTTCTTCAATCGCACTACCTAAGGCTCTATGAAATCTCATAGCCAAACTTAAATATGGAGATATTGAATATGAAGAACTATTTGATGGATGGTGCTATTGAATCTGCAAAACTATTCTAGGAGTGGTTCTACTGAATCTGCAGAACTATTACATGGGAGTGGCGCTACCAAATCTGTAGAGTTATTTTAGGAGGGGCGCTATGAAAATTGCAGACCTATTTTAGGAGTGGCTCTACAAAATCTGCATAGCTATTTCAGAGGAAGTGCTACAGAATCTACAAAATTGGATACCAAATGTGCTACAGAATAAGGTCCACTAAATAGTTAGTTAATAGTCACTCATTGTAAAATGGTTCCTCTTTATTAATAAGGTCAAAATTAGTTAGTAGAACCTTAAGTGGGCCTGTAAGTAGTTAAGATTCTCTATTGAGTAGAATATTGTGTAACCTTTTGTCAAGAATTTTTATTATATTTGGATCTTTTTTCTAGGATGTTTCCCCTTGAAGAAGAAAGTGAGCATAGCTCTCTATTTTTTTATTATAATTAATAAAAGATATATTTCTTAGGGTTTATTTATTTTCTCTTGTGATATTTGGTTTTGCACTGGTGTTTTACTACATTCTATATGATTTCTATAAAGATTTGGGGATAAGTACATTATAGATATGGAGATGAAGAGACACTCAGACATGAAATATATAGAAGTTACCTTTGACATTGCGACTAGTTACCTAGATGTCTCGGTGGATAGAAATAGATCCATACATGGATTTTAAATTTAGTAATGTAAAGGATCTCACTAATAAAATTTTGAATAAATAGGTAACGACCTCTTTAGAAATTTTATTTTATTTTTGTTGGAGTGGATATTAAAGTAATAACAGTGCAATAATATTTAGGAGACAAAAATATTGTATAATGGTCACTTTAAATATTAGTGATATGTGATGAATGTAACATTTATATGTCAGGATTAGAGGAAAACTAAATTGTTCGCAATGTAAAACTTAATTTTAGATATATGTGAAATGAAACATTGATAGTATATGTGTATTAGCTTTCTTCACTATCATCTTCATTTACTTGTATGTATGTCTATACCCAATTTTATATAATATTTCTTTAAATGTGAAACTGTGTTTATTATTATAGAACATTTGGATTTCTTTCTAAAATAAATCAAAGCAATATTCCATTAAAAAGGTATATATGAGGGAATCTAATAAGATAGATTGGCATTTTAACCCATTTACATGAAAGGACTTGAGCTCTCAAAGTTTGTGGAAAGAAGCCTGATGGTGTTTTAGGATCTAATAGGTTCAAAGTTTGTGGAAAGAAGCCCTACCTCTCCATAGGCAACTTAAGACCTTGTATAGGAAAAACAGAACCTTTCAATCCCAAAAAAGAAATCTCAAGGAGGAACTGCATCATTTTAAGGATGAACTAGCACAGAGGAACTTAAATGTTCTCGTACAAGCTGAAATTGAAAGAGATGAACCAGCAGTCAAGAGGAGTACCCCTGCAAAATAAAAAGATGTTTTTATGACAGAGGGAAGTTCTCCTCCAACAAGGAGGAGTGCTAGATTGATGAAGTAGTTGGGGAATGACAGATACTGTTTTGTGGGTGAACTATTTTTGAAAAGTTTGAAATGATTAAGGAAGTATAATGTTTCTACCTATAGAGGAATCTACAAGCTCCTAGTCCATCAACTAAGTGTTTTGTGTTTTTTGAAGGATTGATTTCATCACATAGAAAAAAACACAAATATTTTGTAGCGCCATGGCGCTACGTCATCATCTATATAAGATGTTTTGCAATTGCACTACCTAAGGCTCTACGAAATCTCCTAGCCAAACTTAACTATGGCGCTATTGAATATGAAAAACTATTTGATGGATGTTTCTATTTAATCTGCAAAACTATTTTAGGAGTGATTCTACTGAATCTGCAGAACTATTACATGGGAGTGGTGCTACTGAATCTGCAGAGTTATTTCAGGAGGGGCGCTACAAAAACTGCAAACCTGTTTTAGGAGTGGCGCTATGAAATATGCATAGCTATTTCAGAGGAAGCGCTACGAAATCTATAGAATTGGATACCAAATGTGTTACAGAATGGCGCTACGAACTAGCCCTTGCAATCAAAGGTTCGAATGCATGACTCCTTCTTGATTGTTGATGATGTGGACAGAGGCAAGGATCACAAGTGGCAGCATGGAAGTAGCATACGACCATTAGAGGATACTTGGCACTGAAGAGAAATTTTCCTAAGATAGGAGACATGTCATTTAATTCTTGTTGGAGTAGTTGCCAACATGGCTCCTAAATTGTAGGAGTTTGTTAAGATTTGCTAGCATAGGTGTTAGAATTGTAGTTGTTTTGGAGAATCCTAGGATAGGAAGGCCAACTCACACCTCTATATGTTGCCTTTCCTCTTTTGATTATAAATACATCTTCTAAATGATTAGAGAGGTTCCAATGGTTGAGCAGGTCTTCCTGATTGTAATATTTTGACTAAGTAAAATTGTTCTCTAGTTATGTGTTGGACATGAGACATTTAGATTAATAGAAGTTAGTTCCTTTATATCATCTTGTTGCCTCTTATACTGAAATACTCATGATTGGATGATCCATTTGAGATGTTATGGTTGTATTATGATGAATGTTTGATTATAATACTGCTATGAATTTTTTTCAATGTTCTTAGACTTTAAGTTCAAGAAGTTCTTGTGACTGAGTTTTTCTTCTCTTGGTTGCTTGAAGACCTGATGTTAACAGAAAATCTTTCCACTTTCCTCACTAATTCTTCCTCCTATTTACTTTTATTCCAAACCACTAATTTAAGTTAATCAATACCCAATTTTCTTATGCATGCTAGCCCATATTTCTGAGTTAAAACATTCTTATTCTAAGTTTTTTCCATTTGACCCTTAATCACTAATTTACATTTACAAATATTTTGATGGGTATTGGGATTATCCTCTTGTAATATGAGGGTGATTCTCAATGATAACATTCTTGGAATCATTGCCAAGGAATGAATTGAATACATTTCCCTTGGATTGAATGACAAAGCAACACTGATTTTGAAGGTGCATTAGAAATCAGTACATTGAAGATTGCATCTTGCACTTGGCAAATCCATTGTTTCAATTGTGGCTCCCAAAGGTATACACATGAGGTATACTCCACATATACCTCTGGAAACAAATGAGGCTAACCTAGAGAATATTCTCAAAAAATGAAAGGCTTCTCAATAATGTTTTTTAGCTACTATACCAGGTACTTCTGGTCATTCGCATGATTCTACTTTTAAAACTCCAGTAGCCATATCTAACCCTCCTATTTTACCTTCTACTAAAGTTTCTAGAAGTTAGATTTTGAAATTTTCCATGTTGAATATTCATAGATTTTCCTACTTTGGGCTTTCCTACTCCTCCTCCTATCAATGTTACTGAGACTAAAAATGAGGAAACCTATTTTCCCTTGGACCCTATACCACCTTCCCCCAAGACTCAAACTCTTCCTCTAAAAATTGAAACCTCTCCATCCAAATTTTCTCTTTCCCCAAAAATCCAAACTCCATCTCCCCCTTGTTCCCCTACAGTTCACAACCCAATGACAGGTGCTAATCTTCCTAGAAATAGGATGGATGTCATAGTGGTTGCTATTTATGCCCTTATTGTTTTACCTCAGCCTATGAATTCTCTCCCAGTTGGAGACTACCTGAAGTACATGCCCAACTTTGCTAGAGAGGAAGACACAACTGCAGAACAACACCTTGCAGATTTTTATAGTTATGCAGATAATATTAACATTGAAAATGATGATGTATGGATGAGAGTATTTGTACAAAGCCTTGAAGATGAGGCTAGAAAATGGTTTAGGGGATTGACTCCTGGATATATTGTTGGGATTGGAGCTTTGGATGATGCCTTCTTAAGGCATTGGGGGGATAAAAAGGATTTTCTTTATTATATTACAGAATTTGGATCACTTAAGAGGAAAGAAGGGGAATTTGTTTTTGACTTCTCAAAGAGATTCAATAAAATGTACAATAATATTCCCACTGAAATAAAACCTACAGAAACCTCTGCCAAGATTACCTATGTCAGTCCTTTTGACCCTGAGTTCTGCCTCTTGTTGAGAGAAAGAAGATCTACCTCTTTATCCCATATGCAAGATATAGCCTTAGAAGTAGAATCCAATATATTGGCAGCTGACAAACTTAGGGGAAAGTATGATAATATAGAAGGAAAGGTAGGGTTGAAGATTCAACCTCTGAATCCTTTGTTTCCCACCCTCAGGTTGATGAACTTACAAAATTGGTAAAATTACTTTATGTTGAAATGGATAAGTTGAACCTTGAAGGAAAATAGAACTATAGAAACACAGAGAATGCTGACAATAGAGGTAATTTAGGAAGACCAAATAATTCCCCTTAGGTCCTCCAAAGAGATCCAAGAAATAGGGATAGGGATGATCAACAAGTTCAAATCCCTCTCCAAAACAACCTTGTTGTTGATGAAGAAGGAGAGGATGAAGAAACTAATCCTGAAATCCATTGTCTTGGTGACACCTCTTCATCTCCTCATTTGACCCAATCTGTGTATGAAGAGTCTCTCATGGATATTCAATTAAATGAATTTAGTAAAGGAGAGAAAACAAATGACAATCCTAACATATACAACCTAAGGTCCAAAAAGAAAGAGGGAAAAACTGACAATTTTGATCAGCCCACTAAAACAGAAAATTCTAATAAGGCTATGACAGCTAGCAGCAAAGGAAAAGATGTCCAAATCCCTCAAACATTGGTTAATGTCCCTACCCTAGAAGTTAAAGAGATTTTGAAATCCCCATCCTCCTTTAGCTTTTAAAATGAAATTCAAAAGATCAAAATCCATGTACCTTTTTTGGAGCTTATTAAGAATGAGGAATTTAAAAGATACCTTTCTAAAATGTTGCATCCTGAGATTTCTTGTAATTCCACAAATTCAGTTAACCTTCAAGATTAAAAACTAGCAGTTATCTTGGGTTATCAAAGATCTGGCTGTGACCTTGTTTCAGTTGCCAATGAAAAGTGTGCTTATGGATATTGTGGTGGTTTATGTCCCCCATAAGTTTGGGATGCTCTTGTCAATATCTTGGATAAAAAGACTAGGGGGAACCTTGCATATGGACCTTTCATATGCCACCATTCTTGTGTTTGGGGGAGAATATAGAAGTCTTTACATGAAAGCTCAATTAGCCTATATCATCAGTGACGAAGAAAATCCCACCAACCATCCTATTTTTTCACTTAATATTGATTTAGGATCCAGTATATTGCAGCTCACTAATGCTCCTCAACCTTCTATTGAAATCACAAAACAATCCATTACCTCTTGTGAAGAGTCTCTTCCTAATACCTATGTTTGGAAGATGTTTTTTGATGGGGCTTCTTCTAAAGAAGGTGTTGGTGTTGGGGTAGTATTTATTTCCCCTACTCAAGAGATCATTTATTTATCCTAAAAGCCTGAATTTGAAACTAAAAACAATGTGGCAGAATATGAGGCTCTTGTTTTGGGTTTGAGGGATGCCAAAGACATGAGGATTGAAGAGATAGCATTGTTTGGATATGTTGAATTAATTGTCCATCAAATCAAAAATCTGTATCAAGCTAAACACCCCAGGTTAAGGACTTACAGAAATGAAGTTTGGGATCTTGTTTATAGTTTCTTCTTAGCTTTTAATATCTCATTTGTTCCAAGAGAGGAGAACATTATGGAAGATTCTTTGGTTGTTTCAGCAAGTAATTTTAGAGTTCCTTTGCCCCCTAATCTCAGATATGATGTGGAAGTGAAGTATAGAACCTCTATACCCGACAACGTCAAATATTAGAAGGTTTTTTAGGATGATCTTGAGATAAAAAAGATTTATTGAGACCGTGGATGAGTTTTTTGCCTTACATATTGATCAAGATCATGATACTGAAAGAAGCCCTCATTCTGATATTTTTCTGAATAAAATTGTTGACCATCATATTGTTCAGTTGCCCAGTAACCATATTATAAAAGGATTATTTCCTTTGGAGAGATTGTTTGATAGAAATGATGTTGTTGTAAAGGTTAAAGGTTCAATTGAAAATGTTGATGTGACCGAATGCAATTTAGGTACAGAGGAGGATCCAAAGCATGTTAAGTTGTCTAACAGCTTGTCAAAAGAAAAAAGGGATGAATATGTTAAGCTCTTAAAGGAGTTTTCTTATGTTTTTTCCTGGAAATATGAAGATTTGAGGACATATGACACAAGAATCATTGAACATAAGACCCCTTTGAAAGAGGAGACCAAGCCATTTACGAAGAAACTCGAACAGATAAATCCTATGATGATTCCTATTATGGAAAAGGAAATAAAAAATATTTTGGATGCTAAGATCATGATTCCTTTGAGATACTCTGAATGGGTGGCTAAATTGGTCCCAGTGAGGAAGAAGAATGGAGAATTTAGACTATGTGTCGACTTCAGAAATTTGAATAGAAGATCCAAGAAAGATAATTACCCCTTACCAAAGATGGAGCACATTTTACAGGGGATGACAGGTTCATCTAGGATGTTTATGATTGATGGTTTTTTTGGATACAATAAGGTATTTGTCTTTCCTGGAGATAGAGAGAAGATGACCTTCGCTACACCTTGGGTCACATTTATGTATGCCAAAATACCCTTCGAATTGATGAATGCAAGAGCGACCTTTCAGCGAGCAAAGGATATTTCCTTTATTGGGGAGAAGGACAAGTTTTTGGTCATATATTTATATGACATTATAGTGTTCTCACAATCTGATAAAGAACATTATCATCATTTAAAAAAGGTTTTCTTGAAGTGCAGAAAGTTTGGTCTATATCTTAATCCTAAAAAGTCTTTGTTTTCTATGAAGGAGGGGAAGTTGTTAGGGCACATTGTATCAGCGGAAGGGGTAAGAATTGATTCAAATAGAGTAGAATCCATCTAGACCTTGTCTCTCCCTAGATCCAATAAAGAAGTTAAATATTTCTTGGGAAAAATTAATTTTCTAAGAAGGTTCATTTCAAATTTTGTTGAATTGGTAAAGTACATTATAGCCATTCTTAGGAAAGGAAATGAGGTCAAATGGACTACTGAGTCTCGATATTCTTGTGATAAAATCAAAAAGGCCTTGACTGAAGCACCTGTGCTCATCAGCCCTGACTACTCCAAGGATTTTCTGATATTTTACTTTTCTTCATTTGACACAGTAGTTGTTGTTTTATTACAGAAAAATGTAGAGGGGTTAGAGAAGCCTATTTCATTTTTTAGCAAGGCATTGAGGGATGCAAAAATTAAATATGATATCATGGAAAATCAAGCTTATGATTTGGTCAAATCCCTCAAGGATTTCAAAGTATATGTTCTGCATTCAAAGATTATTGCATATGTCCCTTCAGCCTAAGTGAAAGAGATACTTATCCATCCTGACATGGATGGGAGGAGGAGAAAATGGATTGCCAAAATTATGGAATTTGACCTTGAAATAAAGCCCACTAAATTGGTGAAAGGCCAAGGTTTAGCTAGGTTGCTGGTTGAATCAGATTGCAAAGATTTGGGGGTTAATTTCATAAACATAAACTCAGAAAATCAGCAAGTTGAGTTGGCTGATAAAATTTCTCATGTCATCCCAAAGTTGGCAGAATGCACTTGGTATAAGGACATCATATATTTTCTGCAGAAATTGCAGCCTCCTGATGGTTTGGAAAAGAACAAGGTAAGATATTTGAAGCTTAAAGTAATCAAATATTGTCTTATTGACCAAGTTTTGTATTGGAAAGATCCTCTAGGATTTCTCTTGAGATGTCTATATCTACAGGAGACCCAAAAGGTCATGAATGATTTTCATGATAGTTTATGTGGGGGCCATCACTTCTGGAGAACCACAACCTATAAAATCCTTAGAGCTAGGTATTTTTGGCCTATCTTTTTTACTGATGTTTGTGCAAAGATTAGAGCTTGTGTCAAATTCCAAAAATTTTATGGAAAGTAGCAGCTCAAATCTTTGCCATTGAAGCATGTGGTAGCTTTAGGACCTTTTCAGTAGTGGGATCTAGACTTCATTGGGGAAATACATCCCTATTCAAGTGGTCATCATATATGGATTTTGAGTGCCACTGATTACTTCACCAAGTAGATAGAAGCCATTTCTACTAGGAATTCCTCCCACAAGGTAATCATTAGTTTTCTTGAGGATATCATGTCAATATTTGGTTGTCCAATCAAAATTGTTACTAATAATGTTGCCTCTTTCAAGGCTGAACCATTGATAAAATTATGTGATCAGTATGGGATTACACTGGTTCATTCTACTCCTTGCTAACCCCAAGGGAATGGATTGGAAGAATCCTCTAACAAGATCCTTTTAAAGATCATCAAGAGATTGTTAGAAGACAACAAGAAAGCATGGGAATCAAAGCTGAAATTTGCTTTGTGGGCTGAAAGAGTTACAACAAAGATATCACTTGGTGTCTCTCCTTTTCATATTGTGTATGGGGTTGAGGCTATCTTTCCTACTTGTTATCTCTCCAACATTCTTTCCCTAACTGTAAAGGGAATGAGCTTGGTAACTTAAATGCTCAATAATGTAAAGGATGGATCAAGTCAAGTAACTTTATCATAAACTCACTCACTCATAAACATATGAATGTACTCAGATAGATAAGGCTTTCAACCACAGCTGCTCAGAAGGTTTTATAAATATTTGAATGTATGAAGAATACTTATCATACTAGGAGAAACATACATACAATAGCATACATGAATGGCCAGCTATAATAGGTAAAGAATACTTGTAATTATAGCTTATCAATGTAGTGATAAGATGACAGTTATCATGCATTAGACAAACATGAAAACATGAACATAGTATTCATCAACAAGTACAGAAAAGAAAGGAAATGAAGGTATGAACATCTACAGCAAAAGAAACTTAGATTTTGATATGTACTCAAAGGTATGTTTCTAAAGAGTATGGACAAATTCTCAGAGTCGAACTATAGTCCTCGGGACTACTTCCTCCCATTTTTTACATTGTAATTCAATGGGATTAAATAACCTTTACATAGTTGTTACAGATCCCAAGAGAGTGTATCTTAAGCTACCTGTCAAAAAGGAGATTAATCTAATTATAACAAAATTAAAGGTAAATATCCTATCTTTAGCGGATTCGATCCCATATAAACTTGAGTCCTAAAGTGCCACACGAATTATCCTTGAGAAGAAAGAGGTCTTCTCGAATCATATTTTCCACATAGGCCATGAGTCATCATATAAGAATCTAGAATAAGTCCACTTGACCAAAATTCTGCCACCTGTTGATCTTTTGTACATCTCTGCACTTTCGAAAGCTAACACGTCCTGAAAAGAGAAGCCTTAGATGCCAAAAATTTGGGGATGATATTGTTGAAATTCTGAGGTCCTATGAGGCTGCCATCTAAGTTCTGTCTTTGACCTTAGTATGGCTCTAAGTTTCAACTGTTTTGCTGTCCTCTTTTTGCTGTTTTAGGACAGCAAGCTGTCATGTACTTTCTGCTCAATATTTTATAGGTTAAGTGCTCATTTAAGGTGCCCTTGCAAGTGTTTTCTTGTTACAATGTTAGCACATGCAATAATAC
>JASDQU010687888.1:42373-53135 GCA_032191745.1 Picea mariana
CCCCCCCCCATCGTTCTTCCTTTAATGGGTGGCGGGGGGTCCGATGTGAGGGCACGCAAGTTTCAACAATCGGGATTTAAGCACCCAGATTGACAACTGAGGTCTCATTCTGGACCCCCTTTTCAGTCTGCCTTTAATGGGGGGAATCTGATATGGGAAGTTTCGTGTGGGTCCCCCCTAAAGCCCCTTACTGCTTCTTCCTCTGCTTATCGCCTTTGCCTCCTGGTGAAAAATGTCCCCCACTCTGCCTCTTCTATTCCCCTGTCACATCTCCCACTTCCTTCCTACCTTTCACCACCGCACACCTGTCCACCACTCTCCCAGGTGTCATGCCTCCATTCCCTTCATCCCTCTTATTTCCTGACACCTGTTCCCCCGTGTTCCATGCCACTTCCACTTGTTTCCTATCCATATTTCTGTGGCACTCCTCATCTCGTGTCATAGCCCCTGTTCTCCACTACCTAGTGCTTCCACTTCATCACCCCTTGTCTCACCTCCACATTATTGGCACCATCGCCCTCCTCGTCAGATCCTCGTCCATGTTCGTTGGTCGGACCCCCTCGTAGTAATCCAACAAAACTGCAGTGGCCAAGGAAAGGCCGCTAGATTGTCTATGAAGTAGAGTTGATCGGGCCTTACCTAATCCTGAGAAAGCAGTTATTAAGGTGGTTGACAGTGGTTGAACGTTGTCTCCTTCCATAAATAGAAGGAAATAAAGAGACAGAGCACAGAAGGTGACTATCAGTCCAGCCTGACAAAGATTGTGTCTGGCAGTCGACTGCATGGGTAGTCTGACCAACATCTGCATGCACAGCCTAATAGGGAAACACACCTGCATGAAGCATTGAATTCATGATACAATCATTCCTTTGGAGGTTGAGCTATCTCCTAGTATTTAGAGGCATTTTTTCCAATTTTGTTGGTATCAATGGTAGAGTTGAGATCCCTACTATAATGTTTTGACGAAGCACTGGTTTCCCTGGTTATGCATATGTATGTGGGAGTTCTTGTTTAATGACATTCATATTCCTACTCCATCTTGTTTCCATCTAATACTAAGAGATTTCATGATTGAATGATTCACATGAATCATTGTTACTATGTTATGATAAATGTTTTATGGTAACATTGTTATGATTTCTTTTAATGTTCTTGTAATTTGAATACAAGAAGTTCTTATGTTTAAGTTCTTCCTCTTTGGTCTATTGGAAGCTTGATGCCTACAACAGACCTTTACATTTTCCCACCAAAGTCTTCCTCCTACTCACCCTTACTGCAACTTATTGTCTAAAGCTAAACTAAAACCTCACGTGTCCATGCATAGCCCAGTCTAGAATTCTGAGTTCAAATGATATTGTTATGAGTTTGTCCTCTTGTAATCACCCTTATAAACAAATTGTGACATACAAACTGATGAGTATCAAGCTAACTCTTGCTACAATCTAGGAGTGACATTTGGTGCTAACATTTCTGACACCATTGTCAGGGATGAAGTTGAATATTTTCCCTGGGATTGAATGACATTGAGCCTTTGATTCTGAAGGTGCATCAGGCATCAGATCCCCCCAAGATTGCTGGATGAGAGTCTGGATGAGAGTCTTTGTTGAGAGCCTTGATGGTGAAGTTAGGAAGTAGTTTAGAGGATTGATCCCTGGTTCCATTGCTGTGATTGAAGCTCTGGATAACGCCTTCCTGAGACAGTGGGGAGATAAAAAAGACTTCATGTATTACATGACAGAGTTTGCATCCTTGAAGAAAAAGAATGGAGAGTTTGTCTTTGACTTCTCCAAAAGATTCAATAAAATGTATAATAAGATCCCTGCTGAGATCAAGCCCAAAGAATCCTTTGCCAAAATATCTTATGCTAATGCATTTGATCCTGACTTCCACCTCTTGTTGAGAGAGAGAAGAGATATTTCCCTAGCTCAGATGCAATATGCGGTCATAGAAGTAGAATCTAATGTGATGGCAGTTGAAAGGCTCATAAATAAGGTTGTTATAGATAGAAGAAAGGGAAGATTAGATGCCTCAACCTCTGTCCCCTTTGTGCCTCACCCTCAAGTGGATGAATTGACCAAGATGGTGAAATCTCTTTCTTCAAAGATGGAGAAGATGAAATTTGAAGGGAAGCAGACATACATAAATCTTCAAACAGTGGACAACAGAGGCAACTTCAGGAGGCCTAAAAACAACGTTCCTTAGATTATGCCAAGGGAACAAAGGAACAGAGATAGATATGATCAAAGGATTCAAACCCCTCTTCAAAATAACCTAGTTGATGACGAGGAGAGGGAAAAAGAAGAGATTTACCCCGAAATCCATTGTTTTGGAGACACCCTCCCTTTTCCTCATTTGACTCAATCAACATATGAGGAGTCTCTCATGAACAGTTAGCTCAATGAGTTGAGCAAGTGAGAGAAGGCTAGCAACAACCAAAATATATATAACCTCTGGTCCAAGAAGAAAGATGGGATGCTCGATGTTCCTAAGCAGCCTACCAGAGTGGGGAATCCCGCTAAAGATATGGAAAACAAAAAGGACAAGAAACTTCGAGCCCGCTCTCCAGTAGTCCAAGATCCTTTTACTGAATTAAAAGAAATCCCAAAGCCCCCTCCTCTTTTAATTTTGAGCATGAAATTCAGAAAATTAGAATCCCTATATCCCTCTCTGAAATGGTCAAACATGAAGATTTCAAAAAAAGACTCTCCAAGATATTGCAGTCTGAACCCTCATACATTCCCACAGACTCAATTAACTTGCAAGATGAAAATCCTGTAGTCATCCTAGGCCCTATGGTGGAAGACAAAGATGATTTATCCCCTCCCTTCTACACAGCCATGAACATACATGACAAAGGGTTGCATAACTGTTTGAGGGCCTCCCATAATCCCATACCTAAAAATTTCATGGAAGAACTTGGGTTGGAGGTCACAAAATATTACCATGACTTGTATTCTTTTGATTCTAGAAGAGTCCAATGTTTATGAGTCATCAAATATTTGGTGGTAACCTAGTTTCTATTACCCATGAAAAGTGTGGTTATGTACATTGTAGTAGCTGATGTTCCCCCAAAGTTTGGCATGTTGTTGTCAAGATCTTTTATAAAAATACTTGGAGGAACCTTGCAAATGGACCTCACATATGCCACTATTCCTGTGTTTGGGGGGGAGCATAGAAGACTTTATAGTGAAGCCCAGTTGACATATATTATTAGTGTTGAAACAAACCACACCAACCATCCTATCTTTGCACTTAACACTGATCTAGGGTCTAGTTTGTTGCATCTCACTGATACTCCTGGAGCCCCTCCTGAAATCAGAAAAGGCCCATTTATTATCATGAAATTCCTCCAACTACTTTTGTATGGAAGACGTTCTTCGATGGGGCCTCTTTTAGTGAAGGTGTTGGTGCTAGAGTGGTTTTTGTGTCACTATGTCAGGAAACCATATCCCTGTCATACAAGCTAGAGTTTGAAACTGCCAATAATGTGGCTGAATATGAAGCTCTTGTTTTAGGTTTAAGGGCTACAAAGGAAATGGGAACTGAAGAGGTAACAATGTTCAGAGATGCTAAGTTGATAGTTCAACAAGTCAGAAATGGTTATCAGGTTAAGAATCCTCGACTCAGAAGATACAAAAATGAGGTTTGGGACTTAATTGACATTTTCTTCTTAGCCTTCAACATTTCATTCATTCCAAGGGAGGAAAATACTTTGGTCGATTTCCTAGTTGTCTCAGCTAGCCAGTTTAGGATCCCTCTGCCACCCAAGTTCAAATATGATGTTGAGATAAGATATAGGCCCTATGTACCAGACAATATCAAGCATTGGAAGGTATTTGAAGATGATCTTGAAATCATAAAATTTCTTGAGTTTGTTGATGAGTTCTCTGCGTTACACATTGATTAGGATCACGACCCTGAAGTTGACTCTCACCCTAAGGTGTTTTTAAATAAAATTGCTAATCATCATATTGTGAAGTCGCCTAACAATCACATTCCAAAGGGACTAGTTCCTTTAGAAAGATTGTTCGATGGGAATGATGTGGAAGTAAAGGGTAAAGTTTCAAATGGGGATGCTAATGTCACTGAGTCCAACATTGGCCCATAGGAGGAGCCAAAGTTTATCAAATTTTCAGGTAGTTTGATAAAGGAGAAAAGGACTGAGTATGTTGAGTTATTAAGGGAATTTTATGATGTGTTTGCTTGGACTTATGAAGATCTCAAGACATACGACACAACTGTCATTGAGCAAAAGATCCCACTAAAAGAGGAGGCCAAGCCATTCAGGTAGAAGATAAGACAAATCAATCCTATGTTGTTGCCTATCATGGAAAATGAAGTAAAGAAGTTGTTGGATGCCCAAATCATTGTCCCTTTGAGATATTCTGAATGGGTGGCCAATTTAGTCCCAGTGAGGAAGAAAAGTGGAGAAATCAAACTCTATGTTGATTTCTGAAATTTGAATAGAAGCTCAAAGAAGGACAATTACCCCTTGCCCAAGATGGAACATATATTGCAAAGGGTAACAAGAGCATCCATGATTTCCATGATTGATGGATTCTTTGACTACAATCAGATTTCTGTCCTATTGGAGGACAGAGAAAAGACAA
Organism: Picea mariana; assembly: GCA_032191745.1. Taxonomy (NCBI): domain Eukaryota; kingdom Viridiplantae; phylum Streptophyta; class Pinopsida; order Pinales; family Pinaceae; genus Picea; species Picea mariana. The sequence continues at coordinate 46,984 of JASDQU010687888.1, forward strand.
CATTCACCACTTCTTGGGGTACATTCATGTACGCCAAAATTCCCTTTGGTTTGATGAATGTAGGGGAAACCTTTCAGTGAGCCATGGATATCACTTTCATTAGAGAAAGGGACAAGTTCATGGTCATCTATTTGGATGACATCACAGTCTTCTCCAAGTCTGACAAAGAGCATCGTGAACATTTAAAAAAGGTTTTCCTGAAGTGCAGGAAGTTTGGCCTCTCCTTAAACCCCAAGAAGTCTCTATTTTCCATGAAGGAGGGAAATCTGTTGGGCCACATAGTATCAACTAAAGGGGTCATGATTGATCCCAATAGAGTCAAAGCAATCCAAACCCTGTCACTCCCGAGATATAGAAAACAAGTCCAGGCTTTCCTGGGAAAATTTAATTTTCTGAGGAGGTTTGTTTCCAACTTTGTTGAGATGATAAAGATTATAACAGTCATGCTGAGGAAGGGACATGAAGTTAAGTGGACTGTTGAGTCTCAAACTTATTTTTATCAGATAAAGAAATCCTTGACTGAAGCTCTTGTGCTTATCAGTCCTGATTACTCAAAGGATTTCCTTATTTTCTCTTTCGCAACATTTGATACTGTGGGAGCTATCTTCTTGCAGAAAAATGATGAGGGTTTGGAGTAGCCCATTTATTTCCTTAGTCAGGCATTGAGAGATGCAAAGATCAATATGACATTATGGATAAGAAGGCTTATGCCTTAGTGAAATCTCTCAAATCTTTCAGGGTCTATGTCTTTCATTCAAAAATCATTGCATATGTCCCTTCAGCTACTGTGAAGGAGATCCTAATTCAACCAGACATAGATGGAAGGAGGAGTAGATGGATCGCTAGAATCCTTGAGTTTGATCTTGAAATAAATCCCACCAAGCTGATTAAAGGTGGGTTTAGATAAGCTTTTGGCTGAATCTAATTTTAAAGTGTTGGGGGTTAACTTCAATAACACTTGCTCAGAAATTCAACAGGTTGAGTTGTTTAATGGCAGTCCTCAAGAGATTCCTCCATTAGAAGAATGCACCTGGTATAGAGACATTATATATCTTTTACAAAATTTAAAGCCTCCTGATGGAATGGGGAAGAGTAAGGCAAGATATTTAAAGCTCAAAGAAATCAGGTATTTCCTTATTAACCAGGTCTTGTATTGGAAATACCCTCTTGGAGTGCTTCTAATATGTCTAGAACCACAGGAGGCCCAAGAGATTATGTCTGAATTTCATGACAGCCTATGTAGGGGACACCATTTATGAAAAACCACAGCCCAAAAAAATTTCAGGGCTGGGTACTACTGGCCCACCTTATTCACTGATGTCTGTAGAAAGATCAGAGCCTGCATCAAATGCCAAAAGTTCTCAGGAAAGAAACAACTCAAATATCTACCACTAAATCTTGTAGTAGCTTTAGGACCCTTTCAACAATAGGGGTTGGACTTCATTGGGGAAATTCATCCTGCTTCAAGTGGCCATCATAGGTGAGTTTTAACTACAACAGATTATTTCACCAAATGGATAGAATCTATCCCCACCAGGAGTGCTTCCTACAAAGCTATCATCATCTTCCTAGAGGATATCATAGCAAGGTTTGGCTTCCCAAATAGAATTATCACTGATACCGTTGCATCTTTCAAGTCTGAGCCCCTAGTCAGATTATGTGAGTAGTTTGGGATTTCGCTAATTCACTCCACTCCCTGTTATCCTCAAGGCAATGGACTGGAAAAATATTCTAACAAGAGTCTAATCAAGCTCATCAAAGACTGTTAGAAGACAATAAGAAGGCCTGGGATTCAAGGCTCAAATTTTCTCTGTGGGTTGATTGAGTGAAAATCAAAAGGTCTTTGGGCACCTCCCCTTTCCAACTTATTTATGGGACTGAAGTTGTATTTCCCAGTCAACTGGTTCTACCTATAGAAAAATTCTTTCAATATTATGAGGGAGAGGCAGACGATATGGTTAGAAGAATTTATCAACTAGTGGAAGTGCAATAGACTAGAGAGTAGGTAGTGGACAAAGCTCACAATCATCAACATAAGATCAAGCAGGCCTTTGACAGAAAGGTCAGAAAAGAGGAATTAGAGCTGGGAGATCTAGTGCTTAAGTGGGATTCCCCCAGGCATGACAAAGGAAAACAAGACAAGTTCAACACCATCTGGATTGGACCCTTCAATATCTCTGAAGTATTCTTGAACAACACCTACAGGTTGCAGGATTTGAAGGGTGAAGAAGTTTTCAATGGCCCTATGAATGGGCATTTCCTGAAGAAATGTTTCGTTTGAGCCTTAAGTGGCTCTTCTATTGCTGTAAATATTGTTTTCTATTTGTTTTCAGTTTCAGTAAGGGACTCCATATCCCAACAACAAGGCAATGAGGCTACAAAAAGAGTTCTTGGTAGCCCGCAGGGGGCATGCCATCCCCCATGGAGCCTAATGTTATCATAGAAACATGTATGAGGTGTTTTCCTTATGAATGGGTCTCCTTTGGAGAAAAAAGGGGAAGAAATGGGTAAAAAAAACCCACTTATCCTAAGTTTGGGGTGAAAAATATACATTGTGCTAAGCAGCAGGCAGATCTGGGCGACCAGAATATGCGTGCCTAGATCTGCGGTCGGGATTCAATTCTAGACCTCCCCACCTCTATGCCTTTAACACACGGGGGGGGACCGATATAGGTGTTATTGGGCATGTGGATCTGAGTGGATAGAATCTCCATGCCCAGATCTATGGTCAGGGTCCAATTCTGGACCCCCCCGCCCCTAATCATTTTGCCTTTAATGGGTGGCGAGGGGCTCCAATGTGAGGGCGCGCAAGTTTCAATGATCGAAATTTAAGCACCCAAATGGATGACTAAGGTCTCATTCCAAACCCCCTTGTCATTCTTCCTTTAATGGGGGAAATCCGATATGGGCAGTTTCATGTGGGTCCCCCCTAAATCCCCTTAATTCTTCTTCCTTCGCTTACCGCCTTTGCTTACTGGTGACAAATGTCCCCCACTCTGCCTCTTCTATTCCCCTATCACATCTCCCACTTCCTTCCTACCTTTCACCATCACACACCTGTCCTCCACTCTCCCAAGTGTCATGCCCCCATTCCCTTTGTACCTCTTAATTCCTGAGACCTGTGCCCCTGTGCTTCATGCCACTTCCACCTGTTTCATATCCATATTCTCGCGACACTCCTCGTATGGTGTCATAGCCCCCATTCTCCGCCACCTAGTGCTTCCACTTCAACACCCCTCGTCTCACCTCCACATTGTTGGCATCATCGCCCTCCTCGTTAGATCCTCATCCATATTCGCAGGCCGGACCCACTCATAGCAATCCAACGAAGCAGCAGTGGCCAAGGAAAGGCCTCCGTGTTGTCTAAGAAGTAGAGTTGACTAGGCCTTACCTAATCTCGAGAAAGCAATTATTAAGGTGGTTTATGGTGATTGAACGTCGTCTCCTTCCATAAATAGAAGGACATAAAGAGACAAAGCATAGAAGGTGACTGTCAGTTCAGCGTGACAAAGATTGTGTCTAACAACCGACTGCATCGGCAGTCTGACCAATGTCTGCATGCACAGCCTAACAAGGAAACTCGTCTGCGTGAAGCTTTGAACTCATGATACGATCATGCCTTCGGAGGTTGAGCTAGCTCCTAGTATTTAGAGGCATTGTTTCCATTTTTATTGGTATGGATGGTAGAGCCAAGCTCCCTACTGTAAAGTTTTAATGAAGCACTGGTTTCCATGGTTATGTATATGTATGTGAGACTTCTTGTTTAATGACAATCAACTTCCTACTCCATCTTGTTTCCATCTAATACTAAGAGATTTCATGATTTACTGATTCACATGAATCATTGTGACTATGTTATGATAAATGTTTTATGGTAATGTTGTTATGATTTCTTTTAGTGTTCTTGTAATTTGAATACAAGAAGTTCTTGTGTTTAAGTTCTTCCTCTTTGGGTTTTTGGAATCTTGATACCTACATCAGACCTTTACATTTTCCCACCAAAGTCTTCCTCCTACTCACCCTTACTACAACTTACTGTTTGAAGTTAAACTAAGACCTCGCTTGTCAATGCATAGCCCAGTCCAGGATTCTGAGTTCAAATGATATTGTTCTGAGTCTGTTCTCTTTTGATCACCCTTATAAAGAAATTGTGACATACAAACTGATGGGTATCAATATTACTCCTGCTACAATCCAAGAGTGACATATGGTGCTAACAAATCAAATTTTCAATAAAGATCCAGCCCCACATTTAGAGCCTCTTTCCTGTGATGCCCCATCAAAGTGCCAAATCCCAAACAAGTATGGGTGGCCTTTCAATCCTTATATTCTTAGAGACTTGTGCAATTTTTTGTTCTCCCAAATCATAATAGATTTACATACTCTAACTTGACTTGTGGGATGGTCTTCAAATATAACCAAATTCCAATGCTTCCAAACCTCCCAACAAATTAAACAGCGGATTCCTTTCCAATTATCCTTCACCCTTATCCATTTTTGTTAACTATCCACAATCTAAGCTGCTTTCCTACTAGACAGTTTAATTTCTACCTACCACCGGTGCTTCCACTACGTTCTAGACAATTCCATCACCGAATTAACCACCGACACTCCATTCGTTTCAAGAATTCTCTGTATTTTTGAGATCATTCTAAAGGCCTCGATAAAAAGGAGGCGACTGTAATTGTCTTGCAAGTAGTTGGAAAATCAATTTGTAGTTTTATTGAATTCTGTGTTGAGTTCTTTCCTCTGCCTACTTCATCGTGGTATTAGAGCAAGGCTAGCAATGTAAGCAGTGAGTGCCATGAGATTTGTATGTTGTGTGTTGAGTTTCCCTGGGTGTCGTAAGGTTGAGAGTATGTTATGCATTGTGTTGATAAGAAGACGTTCTAATTGATGAGGATCTGCAGAACCAGAGAAGAGGCCACAAATCAAGGAAAAGAGAGCCTCATGTGCATTGCGTCGAGGAGAAGTGCATGTTGTGCCATAGAGATGAGGGTGACAATTGATCCGTGGAGGTAGAGGCAGAGTTGGGGAATCAAATGGAAAGACAATGGGGCGAGTGCGCAGGAGAGGACTATCACGATTAGAAAACCACTTTGTGTCGTATACTCTTTCTAAGCCTTTCCAGAGAGCACCCGTGTCAGCATGGCCTCATGATATGTTTGATGATCAGATGACCACTGATGTAGTAACTTCTAACAGACTTCTAAAGATTGAGACTAAAACAAAGGGATGGAGAGATATAAGAACTAGGAGAAGGAATCAGATCATTCACGAGCTAAGAAACATTGGATTCTGGTAACATTCTAAGCAGATGGTAACATTCGCTGCTTGTAAGACTAGATTTGTGGCTGAGATATTTTTTCCTCTATATTTGCACTTCCTTTTGCAAAATTAGAGAAATGTAAAATAATTAAATTAGTGTGTTTTCCTTCAATATGTGTTTTCCAAAACTTTTCTAAAAAGAGTCAAGTTATTCTTAGCTAGGATTGTGATCTTGTGATATGATGTTAACTGTATTTTTTATTAGGCTGTAGCCATTGAAGTCTGCATCTGCATACTATCTCTCTAAAATCAGAGTTGCACATATTGATAAGAGTGGAAACAACCTTGTTATTTGTGGATGTATTATATTATTGTATAGATTTGAAGGCCGTAAGAACAGTGCTGAGGGGTGTTGAGTATTTTCTGCTTGATTTAAAAAAAAAAAGAATGGCATTAGGAATGTATCACCAACTTATGATTCCAATATTTGTTGGGAAAATTTATGATAATTGGGCATTTAGAATGAAATTAGCATTTGATTCATATGAGCTATCATATATAGTAATGAATCGTTATATTGAACCACAAGATGAGTCTATTTTGAGGGTTGATGAAAAGAAAAAGCTTGATGAAAATAGGAAAAAGAATAAAAGAGCTTTGCAAATAATTGGACAAGCATTGTACGATTCGGTTGTTGGAAGGATTAAACCAGCCACTACAACCAAGCACGCATGGGACATTCTAGAGATAGCATATCAAGGCACTAGCAAGGCAAAACTTCCAAACTCCAATCACTTAGAAGGGAATTTTAAAATCTGCAAATGAAAGATTCTAATTCAATAGAATAGTTTACATATCGTGTTACAGATTTGGTTAATCAAATA
>JASDQU010687889.1:3633-29198 GCA_032191745.1 Picea mariana
TGGATGATTGAGATAGCATAGAGAAAGGCCTCAACATCTTCATCCTTTATTGAGAGTGCATCTGCCACAACATTTTGCTTCCCCTTTTTATAGACGATTTCAAAATCATAACACAATATCTTGGTTACCCATTTTTGTTGTTCTTCTGAAGATAGTCTTTGTTCCAAGAAGTATTTAAGACTATCATGATTTGTTTTTACCTTGAAGTGCCTACCTACTAGGTAAGGATGTCATTTCTTCAATGCATGTAGTATTGCCATCATTTCCTTCTCATAAATGGGTTTGTGTAAGTCCTTTCCCTTGAGTGGTCGACTTTCAAAAGCCAGGGGCCTTCCTTCTTGCATTAGGACAGCACCAGTTCCATTTCACGAGGCATCACATTCCACAATAAAGGTTTTTGTGAAATCTGGAGTGGTCAAGACAGGAGCTTTGCACATCACCTTTTTAAGTTGTTCAAAAGCTTTAGTTACCTCTGGATTCCATGAAAATGCATCCTTCTTAGTTAGTGTCATTAAAGGTGTTGCTATTCTTCCATAGTTCTGAACAAACTTGCGGTAGTAACCTGTATAGGTTGTATCTATGAAAGTATAAGGCCTCAGAAGATGAAATTTGAACCAACGTACCTTGATCTATCTACTAAATATCCTCCAAGTTGTTTCTTCTGAAACGTTGTAGAAAAAAAAGTTATAGTGAAAATGCCAAGGTGTCTCAGATGTAGCAGTGAAACCCCAAGACCTTGAGCCCTGATACCATATGTTAAGAACCAAATATCAATATAGCATAGAAAAACCTCAGAAAAAGTACTCAACGCCTTGAAAGAGAGATAATTTCAGATAATAAGCCTCTTCGAGAGGGAAACCTCCTTTTACCCCCACTTAAATGTTCAAGTACAAGATGGTTCAAAATGAAAATGTCTCCTTGGTATATATAGGAGACTAGGAGGTATAATTACAACTAATGGCCTAAAGCTGACATAAATAAAATAACATTACTAATATAATATGCCCCAATTAAGGGGTAATGAGCCAATATTAGGGCTTAACAATTCTAATTCAAATATATGGCATGATTCTTCATTTTTAGTTATTTGGATCTTCTAGGCTTCTTCCTTTTTCTCAGCTTCTTCAATTTGAGTCATTAGATCTCCATTAGTACTTTCATTTATCTTTTTGAAATTGATGATTTCTAATTCCAACATGTGGTAAGAATTTTCTTTCCTTGTTAACTGGATCTTTAGGTCTTCTTCACTTTCTTTAATTTCCTCAAATTAAGTGTTTAGACTGTTAACTAATTCTTTTGATTCTTTTAGTACTTCTTTTCTTTTATTGTCATGTGTCTTTAATTCTTCCATCTCTTATGTTAGATTAATAGCTCCAGTTTTCAATCTTCTAATCTCTTCTTATTTTTCTAGCCAAAATTTTTGTTCAGGCTCCCCATGGTTAGATTGATCTAACTGTTGAAGTTTCTCCAACTCTTCAAAAGTACATATAAATGTATTTTCAATATGGTCAAGAACATCCACAGGAACTTTAATATGCATATAATTTCTTAGCTGCATACGAATCTCATCTATTGCAACTGTAACATCAGTCTTAAGATTATGTAATTTTTCTTTAGTGATTACTGAGGTATGCCTCAATTCCTTGGTGAGGTTTTCTTCCTCATTGTTGATTGAGATCAAACCCTGCATTTAATTATGATTATAAATCTTTTTCTCTGTATTATGTTCTTCAATCTGATTGCAATTTTCCTTTTCTTTATCTTGGTCCTTATCTTGACAAAAATTCTCTTCTTCTGAGTTGTGTACTTTATTCTGATAGGAATCCTCTTTATCTGAGTCTTGTTCCTCACTTTGATAGGATTTCTCTTCTTCTTGTGTTTCATTTTGATAACAATTTTCTAGTTGGAGCCATAATTCTTTAGCATATTTGTAGTGTCTCATCTTTTCTTTGACTTGGTCTGACAATCCATCCTGGATTGCTTTTAAGGCTACTGTATTGTTTCTTCTTGCTTCCTTTGCATTTTTTATTTTTATCTTTGAAGTAGTTAAGTGTTGGGGCTTACTTATTACCGAATCCAAAACTCCAACTCCTCTTGAATTCATATATCTTTTCATGTTTTCCGTCCATGATAAATAATTTGTTCCATCAAATAAGGGATCTTCATTTATGGAGATAGTAATTTGTCCACCCATTTCTTCTGAATATACCTTCAGTGTTTAAACTGTGTTGAAGGAACCTTTCTCTAATACCAATTGTTGAAATGGATACTTAACACTGAGAGCGGGGGGTGAATCAGTGTCACAAAAATTTGGACAATTTTCCACTTTTTACAAATTAACTGAACAAAAAATATTTATTTCATTTTCTCAATCAATATATATAAAAGAATAAATACTTTATTTATTTATTTAACTTGAATGAATACATAAGATCAATATTTTAATTTCATCTTAAAACAATTATGAGAGACTTGGCTCTATGTTACAAGACCTAGCTTGTAGTTCTTAGATCCAACTGAGAAATGAGGAATTGGTTGGCCCCTGACCAAGTTTTGGAGATCCTTGGTCAGGTTTGACCTATTTTGGGACTTCGACGGGCTCTCGAAGGTGGAGCGCAATTCGAAGAAGAGATCATGGAATATCCGCCCCTTTTTAGGGATTTTTGGGTTTGGGTCTTATGTAACAGGTATGGGGATGTCGACCCATGGGTTTACCCATGTTTAGGCCCATTTTGTAATGTATAAATAGATGTCTGGGCGATGTAAGAAGAGACATGAAGGATGATATAGACATCTATGTGATGATGTGCTAAGTGAAAGTGATAGTTGTACATGCTTTGTGCATACTGTGTGAATCTTGCAAGGCTAAGTGCAAGTGATTGTGGAAACTGTGTAAAGGCGTTGTGTTTTAACCTAGCTCAAGGAAGGAGGATCTGGCGAGGTGTGCACAGATCTCCTATCTTCTACAGAGTAGGATCTTGATTTTATGTGCCTATAATAATCTTGACCAAATATAATAAAGAAGAGAAGAGTTCGTGGACGTAGCCCCAGGCTGGGGGTGAACCACGAATATAATATGTTGTGGTTGCTTTGTGCATTGTGAATGTTTTACTATTTATATGATTACTGCTTAGTGTAACGATGTATGCTTAGATGAATATGATAGCTTAGTTCCTAATGATGTGAATAAGATGCTAGATCTGATCTATGCTGATATGCTTAGTGCTTGAATATATTAGATCTAGATGAATACTGCGTTGCTCTATAATTAGGGTTTATCTACACTGTAAAGAAATGTTAAATACTAATGAACTATAAATGCTAAGTGCTATGTTAAGGTGTTACAATCACATATTTGTGTCCTAGCTAAGGTTGCAGACACTGGAGTCCTGCAACCACCCCTACCTCTACCTCGGGTGAGACTTCATCTACTTCGCAAGTGTTGTCGAAAGGGTCGGTAGTTAGGGTTTTTTTGGTGCATTTTTTAAGCGTTGAACCATGGGTCTGCCCCTATGCCAACAAATGGTTCTGTTGTTGGGACCTGAAACTGTGATTGTTGGGAACTGAAGAAAAGAGAAAGCTTTGTGCGTAGATATGTTACTTGATTTTTGAAGCTCTATGCTAAGAAAGGAATCAGATCTGAAGAAAAGAGGTAAGATTTGAATGCTTGGTTCTCTGAAAGAGGTAAGAACAGTGAATTTTTTTAAGATTTGAAAGCTTTTTTCTCTGAGAAAAGTAAGATAAGTGGAAATTTTTTTTTCGAAATTATGGATCTAGGTACGTTTGATAAACTTTGTCCTAGATTGAAAACTAGGGCACAGTTAGAAGAAAGAAGATTTGATATGAATAGATCTAATAGAAATAATGAAAAGTGTGTTATTCCTATGCATATAAAGAATGTTTGGACTAAAAAATGGATGCAGGATCCTAGAAAGAATATTTTGCAAGTTAGTTACTGTGATCCTAGTGCGCAGTACATGAAAGGTTGGGTATTGTTCAAGAGAAAGAGAGGATTAACCCTTTGCTATATGTACAGAAGACTGGGATATCTTGTTAAGGAATTCCCTATTCGAGGTCCTAATTGCCTTTGTTGTAAAGTTATGGACCATGAATTTTTGGATTTCCCTAGAATGATTGATAAGATTGAAATAATGAACATGAGACCAGAAAACCCTGAGGAAGGCCAAGAAACTAAGACCATGGTAGAACCCCAGAAAGAATCAGAGACTGCATTACTACGAATGAAAGAAACCCTGAATGATCACAGAAATATCAACTTATCAGATATCCTTAAAGAAAAAGAGTGCATAGAAACAAGAATAGGAGACTTCGACATTGACTGTGTTCTGAATGAGGAAACACGAGTGAATATCATGACAGAAATAACCTGGGAAATTTTAGGAGAGCCTACTATGAATCCTTAATTAGGAGGAATAGGATTATTTAGAGGAAAGTTGATAACCCTATGTGGAAGACTTAACCAGATATCTATGAGTGCTCATGGAACTTCGATAGAGGAATATTTTGAGGTTGTTAAATTTATTGAGAGCAGTGCCCCATTTGCTATGTTACTAGGAAAAACCTGGATTGAGAAGGATCAGACTAGAAGAAAAGAAGAGGAAGCCCTAGAACAGAAGAAGCAAGAACTAAGAGACTTCATGATGAAGAGGATAGGACACTTACTAAAATAACAAGAGGACCAATCGAAGATATTGAGGACCAGCTATCTGAATGTCGAACATGAAAGAACCTAGGAAGACTTACAATATCTGTCTGTACAGAATAGCAAAGCACCTACCTCGGACAGAGAAGAATTATTGCTCTCTAACCCTATGAAAGAATATCAACAGCACGAATTTACTATATTGAGTATAGATAAGAATCAAAATGGGAAGAGGAATCCAGTAATGCATATGACAGGGAAAAATGCTAGAAAGCTCAGCAAGAAGAAGGCAAAGCTAGAAAAGTTACAGGAGGGAACTTCACAGAAGGAAATTTTGAAAAACTGGAACTTCGTCGGGATATCAGAACAGTGAAAAGTGGCACTTCGCCATGGTGGAGCGATATGACCGTTGGAGGAATTATGACCGTTATACCAATTCTCCCGAATGGTTAAGAACAACAGTTATGGCCAGAAAGCCTGCCATCAGACCATTGGGACTGAGCCATAACGAACAGAGCTACATTGATGAAGGCTTCTCACCCGTTGAAGAGATCTGTTACACAACTGTCTACTTATTCCGTTGAGTGTTGAACCGAGAATAATTTTGCAAATTGTATCCATGCCAATGAGAGAACTCATTCCTACTGCATTGTGTTTACTGAGATTGACACATGTTCTATTACATTGATCATTCATTGACCTGAGTTATCCGATCGAGAGCGTGCATGTCAGACGAACTCAGTGCCATAGAGAAGTCGGTTGAAGAAGTTCTAATCGATTTAATGGTTGAAAAAGTAATGTCTGCAGGGATTCAAGCTTCATCGATGAAAGGAGTGCAAGCCTCTTTGTCGATTGCTCGTAGATCTAGACCATCCCGAGACACAACCGAGAAAAGAACCAAGCATCGAGATGACTTGGAAAATGAGAATTTGATTCTGTTTATCCTACCTGACTACATCCCGCCCCTGGCTGGTGTGGTGAGTCGTGACAGTGTCCCAAGGGACTTCGATTACACCCTAGTTATTGCGTACCTCCCGAAGGGGATACATGTAGTTTGAACCCAGCTAGACAAGATCATAAAATTAAAATTTAGTGACTTCAACCTAGGGGATCGCAAGAACCACAACATGCTCACCCCTCGCAGGTACTTGACTAGGAAAAAGGGGAAGAACTCGATGATAATCCCCCAACCATGAACTATGAACCTTGTGCATTCCACTATCTTGAACATGATGAAGATACCACATTTTGGAAGGCACCAGGAAGTTAACACCTGTGCTAAGCTTTTGCTTTCGTGTTACCATGGAGGGTATATGTGGCTAGACAGACGCATCACCCTTGACCCAACACTGATCCATAGTATCACTAGATTGAGCATGTAGGGACCAGACCCGCAAGACTCTACCCAAGGAAGGTTGTAGACCGCGCACTAGCACAGAGGATTAAAGATACATATGGTGATGTAGAAAAGGGGACGCAAGGCTACAAGGTAGCTTCCATCCAGAATGGCACATTGCGCCTGGCCTGTCAGCTGACTGTAGGGAAGCTAGTGAGAAAGAACATACCTACTTAGGTCAGATGACCTTGCTATAAAATGCGTAGAAGGACTATAGATAAATTGGGAAAAGTACTTAGTCAACCAGTTAGAATTGGATTTCCGCGAAGCTCATGATCGAGGCTATGAGTTCCACTTTAGATAGCTCTTGATCCTCATCACATTTACAGCTTGGGAGATGCTGAAAGATGTGAACTTCCCTGACATTGAGTCATTCGAGCCGCTCGCTGTGAAGTTCACTGTGCTTTGGTATTCGAGTGATATGGGAAAATAGTGGCAGTTGAACGCGGTATTCCATACATACTATATTCAATTAAAGAGTGTTATTGAAGCTATCCCTCGTATGATGATGAAAACTCTACATCAGTTCATGCCACTTATGAAGTTTTGCACAGATCAACACTTCATTTACATCAGTGTGCATGCAGATGAGAGTAAAGAAGAGATTCAGTCATACTATAATCTCACAGAAGAGGACCTAGAAGATATAAATAAGGACTGGCCTGCAGAGCTCCTTATCCCTGTTGACCCCGCATAATTGTCTGATACTGAACAAATTAGAAGCTCGGAGGCCACTCGCAAAGCACATGACACACCTACAACCAACAAAAGGAAGAAGATAGAATAGGTACAGAACATGAGTAGTGCATCAGAAGAAACTACTTCAGAATCACCTAGAGGAGGAGGTAACGATGAAGTAGATAAAGAAGAGAACAATGGGAAAGAAGATCAGCAGAAGCAAGGTGAAGTAACACTACCTAGGGATCTCGTTGATGAGACTGATCCATATAAGAAAAGGAAGGTTTCCCCCATGAAACCTACTTCCCGAAAGAAGTCCAAATCTACTAAGACTAAGATGGAGACTGTACTCACGCTCGATGACTTTGACTTCATCATCGAAATTGTATCAGACACCTCGCAAGACCTCTTGCAAAACACTGAAGCCAAACAAGTAGCCATGTATGATAGAATTAAGGTAGAAATCAGAGGGGTATAGTAGTCCCTTCACTCTAGTTGCGCAATGTCCACTGCGCCCCTGTCATCAGAAGAACCATAGTTGGGAGATGAGCCTACCCAATTCCATAGAATAGTTGATGTGATCAAAGCTCACCTTCGTCACGCACAAGAAGAAAAGGAACAGGCCACAGTGGCCTTGAAGCAAGCACAAGAGGAAGTAATAGAGAAATGTGGGATTGCACACCAGGAGAAGGCTTCCCTCCAGTCAAAATTCGAAGAAGAGAAAGCACAAATCTAGCGAGAAAAGGAACAGTTGTTTGCTGAGCAGGTTGGAGTAAAAGAAGCAGTCAACAGAGCACTCTGCTCTATGACAGGCTTAGAGAAAAAGGAGGAATACCCATTAGAGCATCAAGTAACGAAGCTCGTTGAAGCCACAGCAGCTTCAACAAAGAATAATAGATATAGATCTATAGTCAGTGCCAAGCACTCCACAGGATGTATGAGACCAAAGAGAAGCCATTGCCCGGAGCTTAGTTTTGAGAATCAAGACCTTCGCCATGGAATGTAAACATCTTAGTGATCGTAGTGCACAGACTTATGAACGACTTACTAAATATCCTGAACTAAAGACACTAGAGTCCCAACTCCAGGAGGAAAATTAGCAAGCAGCAACGGTACAGGCACATTTGAATCTCTTATCTACAGTTGAAAGAATGAAAATATTACAGGAACAGTGAACTATGAAAAAACAAGTCCACTCTATACAAAGCAAAGTCATGGAAGTGACTCAGAGGCTCCATCCAGTCCAGGATGCAGCTTGTCAACTATTTGAGGAGATTGAAGGACGAGGAGAAGAACTAGAACAAGTAGTCACTACAGTTGAGAAACGCTTGGAAGCATCTATGAACGAGGAAATTCTTCAGGAGATCATCGAGCAAGAAGCCTTGGCGCAGCAACAGGTTGAAGCAGCTTGAGCCAAGCTTGAGTCTTTTGATGCAGAATTAACCAAAGCAGAGTGACTCGGGATGAGTCACAGGTGAGTGTTGGGGGCTTGTTGGCCCTTGACCAAGTTTTGTAGATCCTTGGTCAGGTTTGACCTATTTTGGAAATTCAACAGGCTATCAAAGGCAGAGCGCAAGTCGAAATAGAGATCATGGAATCTTGACCCCTTTTTAGAGATTTTTTGGTTTTGGGCTTATGTAACAGGTATGGGGATGTCGGCCCATGGGTTTACCCATGTTTAGGCCCATTTTTTAATGTATAATTAGATGTCTAGGCCATGTAAGAAGAGACGTGAAAGATGATATAGACATATATGTGATGATGTGCTAAGTGCAAGTGATAGTTGTACATGCTTTGTGCATACGGTGTGAATCTTGCAAGGCTAAGTGCAAGTGAATGTAGAAATTGTGTAAAGGCATTGTGATGTAACCTAGCTCAAGGAAGGAGGATCTGGTGAGGTGCGCACATATCATCTATCTTATGTAAAGTGGGATCTTGATGCTATGTGCCTGTAAGAAGATTTATCGAAGATAATAAATAAGAGAAGAGTTGGTGGACGTAGCCCCAGGCTGGGGGTGAACCACGTATATCCTGTGTTGTGGTTGCTTTGTGCATTGTGAATGTTTTATTGTTTATATGATTACTGCTTAGTGTAACAATGTATTCTTAGATGAATATGATATCTTAGTGCCTAATGATGTGAATAAGATGATAGATTTGATCTATGTTGATATGATTAGTGCTTGAATATATTAGATATGGATGAATATTCCGTTACTCTGTTATTAGGGTTTATGTGCATTGTATACAAAGATTCAATACTAATGAACTATAACTGATAAGTGCTATGTTAAGGTGTTACAATCACAGATCTGTGTCCTAGCTAAGGTTGCAGACACTGGAGTCCTGCAACCACCCCTGCCTCTACCTCGGGTGAGACTTCATCTGCATCGCAGGTGTTGCCGAAAGGGTCGGTAGTTAGGGTTTTGTTGGTGCGTTGTTGAAGTGTTGAACCCTGGGTCTACCCCTATGCCAACAGAATCCAACCCTCATAACAAGTCCCAGCTTTTTGATCTCGGATCCAACTAAGATGTGAGGAATCCAATCCTCATACAAGACCCAGCCTGTAAACATGCACCAACCTGATAGAATGAACCTTGATTTAATCCATTATATATAAATTTTAATACTTCAACAAATTCAACTACACTTCTTCTCACCATTCTTTCTTGTTTATATAGTCTTCCAAATGGTGTGAATTTGAATCATTGCATCTTTTGATTTTGAACCATTGTACCTTTTCATTTAAATGATAATATTAATCTTTAAATAATATCATTTTTCTTTTTATTCTTTATTCATAATGATCATGAATTAACTCTCTTTTAATCATGATTGTTTGTCGGTTCTTTTGTCTTCATAAGTTGATCATAGACATGGATCGACTCATTATATCATACTCATGCTTCTGATACATTTTCATTTCACCAACAGATCATATTTGCTCTTTTATCGATTCTATGTATTTTTTCTAGTGTTAATTCTTTGTTGAATTAAATCTGTATGAGGCACTTCCTTCAAACCATTTTCATATGACCATGGGCGTAGAACCATGGGCTTATTAATTTAAGTGATGCCTCTTCTTTCACCCTTTGTTTCTTTATTCCATACGATCATAGGTGGTGACTAGGCACTAAGCCAAGCGAGTGCTTGATCACTTATCAAAATCAACGGTCACGTTTTAATCTCCCGATGAGATGGACAATTGTCGGTACTTCAGGACTTTGTCCTTCGTGACTTCCAGCCTATATAATATTTCAAATATCTCGAAGAAGATTTCTCTAAAGTATATCGGACGATTGATATATTATTTTCATGGTGAATTATTCTCGTTCACTTCGAAACTTCAGCTATTCGTGGCTCCTAAACTCTGGAGTAACAATTCCTTTAAAGCGATTACCTACTGAATAAGTCATACGGCAGTGGTGACTGTTTGTTGTCGGTTAACACTTCCACTTACGCTATCCTTCCATTGTACTTTATCAATGGTAGGCATTAACTTCGGCCTTTGGCACTTCGAGTGATTTCTGATGTTAGAAACCGGTTTCCCCCAAAGTACATACTCCCGAAGTGACGTAACTTGTTGACGTCGCTTATGACTTGACATTGGCCTAGTGGCTACCACGTGTCACTTAGATTCATGACTTACACATACCTGAAATTCCAATTTCATCTTGACACTTATCATCATCTGATTGTGCCACATGTCCTTGTTGACATTGTCTGTTGATGTGGATCTCCTAATGTGTGTGCTCTGAATAGATAAACGGTTGTCAGGATTTCCCTGCTCTTCCTCTGATCCGACGGTTTACGGAAGTTCATGACTTCAGAACTTTAGTTAACTTCACCTTTCTTACTTCTCATTTTACCCGAAGTGAGATTACCCAAAGTGTAACCTCCTCACAACTTTTAACCCGAAATGAATGGTGTTCATTGATCATGATCTTAATCGATGGCTCGATCTGTCTACAATGCTACTTTGTCTTGGTTTAAATCCAACGGCTCTTCTTTTTCCCAAAAAGTTACCTATGATCATATGGCTGTCAAGAATTCGATTTCTTGGGGACTCTAGCTAAGACCTTAACATATATATATCTACTTCATATCGAATGGTCAGAACTTTTTCCAAGGTACTCCTTAGATCGGATGGCTCACGTTTACTTCGGAACTTCGACTTCGGCTAAAATTCCTTCATGCACATTTCCTTCGGTCGATTTTACTCGAAGTGGTCAATGTCAGATTGACCATGCATATGTCACTTCCATGATTTATGGTCCATGACTTACTTTGTCCTTCCACTCAACTTGATCCAACGGTCGAGAATGCTCTCGGAGCAGATCAATGATCAGGGATGATTGTGGGGTCCTCAACTAGCACGACATTTAAAACGATTGTCGATTTCCACAATGGAAACCGCTCGTTTGGTGGTGGAATTGATGCCAACCGTAGATATATTTGCATGGATTGTGGAACCTTAACTTGCATGCAGTTTATCCAGTCACCCAAACTCCACAATTGAATTTGTGTGATTTCTTGGTGGATCAACCACAGTCGTCAATATTTGAATCGATGAGATCTGACGGTCTAGACTAATTGTGGGATTATAAATAATGCATTTTTTAATTCTCCCTTCGTGCTTCGTAATCAATCCCTACTCTTGATCTGGCGCTTGCATATCCAATGGTCATGACTTAATCTGATCTTTGACCGGTCCTCCAATGGTCCTTCTCTTGTAATCTGATGGTCTAGACTAATTGTGAGATTGAAATTAACGTGTTGTTTAATTCTCCCTTTGTGCTCCATAATCAATCCATGCCCTTGATCTGGCACTTACATATCCAACGGTCACAACTTAATATGATCGTGTTTCTGCAATGCGCTTTCCCTTCTGAGCTTCTGATCTTCAGTCGCTAACCCTCCTGATCTCTTTAATTTGTTAGTCCTTATGTATATGGATTTCCTACTCTTTGTTCATAGAAACTCATCATTATAATGTAATGACATCGGTTGTTGACATCAATGACAATACATCAATGAAAATATATCCAACAAAAGGTTTTCACTTTCAAGATACAATTTTACATGAGAAGTTATTTGGTGTGACTTGCCTCTACACCTAATTGCACTTGTTTTAAGTGGGGATTTTTTTGTTTTCTATCAATTTATTTTATCAGTTGTGTTTCTTTTGGATAATAAGCATGAATAAATTAACATCTCATGGATCATTATCCTGTGGAATGAAAATATTTTAAACAACTTAGTTGTTCCTTCTGATTCTTGTTGAGATGTTGGTTTGATTGAAGCTTGGGTTTTGGCTTTATAAATTAGTCGTATTATTTTCATTTTTTTTATTGATTTGTTGATTTTGATTTCTTTCAATAAAATCTGATTTGGTTTGTTGAATGCTCTTTCTTTTCTAATTTTGAGTGAGGCTTTTCTTTATTGTTTGTCTATCTTTATGTTTCAATAACTTTTTTGTTTGAAACTTATCATCATATGGAAATATTATTCAAAAGATCATACCACCTGTTGGTCTCCAAATAACCTGAGATTGTCCAAATCTGGTCTTGAAATAAGATTTACTAAACTCTATTAGACAAATTTTTTCGATTGTTACCATTCTTCTTTCCCTTCAACATTCTTGTAAGCAATTGTCTCTGAAATTTGGAGTGATCTATGGTTATCATGGCTATTATAAGACTTTTTACGCCATCCTAGTCCTTAAGGGACATTCAATTTTTGTGTCCCCATCTTCTAGATAATCTCTTATTCAGAGAATAAAATCAAATTTTGTGATTGGATCACCTGTGAGCTTGAAATAATGAAGAATAAAGTTTCTAACTAAGAGTTGGAAGGTCTCATCATGACCATAGGAATTTTACAGAAGTGACATTACCATTTATGGTCACCAAGCTAGGGTAGTGGCCTTCAATCTTCTCAACTGAAGGACAAGAGGTCTCATCAAGAGCCGACTTGCTCACCTCCATGGATTTCTATGGATGATGTTGCTTACTAACTGGTCACCAAGCTAGAGCAATGACTTTCAATTAGTCACCAAAATGTTAAAAGAATAAACGTAATAATTCCAGGAATGATCCATCATGTGTGCTTAAACTATTAGATGGGATCAAGGTGATTGGATAGGTTAAAAGGTAACTTTGTCAAGGCTATGAACGTGTGTTGGAAGCAATGGCCCTACATGTGGTATTGAAGTCCTTTTCTTAAAATTGTCATGACCCATTGGTGAAACAATACTTCAGATTTTAATTCTTTACAAGATATTTCCCCTCAATTCATGAACTATGGTAACATCAATCTATATATGTCTGCAGATCTAATATCAATACTATATAGACCAAACAAGGGATTTTCTTAAGGAAAATCGAAGATATGACAGCTTGGTACCTCTTACTATAATTCCTCATAATGATATGTTTTGAATCAATGCAGACATAATTGCTTCACCCAGTGAATCGCCATTTGTTGGTTGCCCGCAACAACCCCCTTCTTTTTCTTTAATCAAAATCTACGGTCCCTCTAAATTTTACTTGGATTCTTCTTTTGTTTCTCTTTGACTTGATTGGATTGGTATTGTTTTGCTTTTTTTCGAGGCTGGTTTGATTTTATATTATTTTCTTTTGTTTGGTTTGAATTTCATGAAATTCAAATGCCATTTCGTTTTTCTTTCTACAGAGTTTTGATGTTGATGGACGAGCTTCATAATTTGGGAGTTTGTTATTACCTCTTCCTTATTGAATTTATCTTCTATGAGAATGGTTTGGTTGAAGACATGGATTAATAACAATGATTTTACAAGTAGAAAACTTATTTCATGGCATCTTTTCTACAACATTTGTTCACATTTGATCAAATTTGAATGAAGGAGAGACGAGCATAGAAATCTTAATTTAAACGAAAACATTAATTTTTATCAACTGTTTACTTTTGTTTAAATTATAACTTTGTTTTCGTCTTTTGCTCATTAGCAAGTTTGACTATTCTGAATAATGGGTTCAATACTTCATCAAATAGTATCTTGGTTGGTTTCTCATTTTCACAAAATCATTTGATGGGTTTAATTAATTAAATTATTTTGTCATTTTGCATCTCATTTCAAAATAAATAAATAAAAGAATTGTCTATCATTTGTTTGATTTTGTGGAAACCCAAAATTAATATTTTTCTCCTCTCCATCAACTTGAAGCTTATAGAATTTTAAGATCGTATTTGAAAGGAAAATATAAGCAATATTTGTTTACAACTTATAGTTAGTTTTTAGTTTAAATTCATTTTAATTTTATTGTTCTAGATTTTGTTTTATTCACAATTTTTATATTTAGGTTATTAAATTGGTTTATTTTCGTTTCACATGTTTCTATTATCATATATTTGGTACGGATATGATCATGGCTTCATTTTCTTATCTAAATACATTCAAGATAATTGATCCAAAAATAACATTGGATTGTTGTAAATAATTTATGAGCAACAACAGATAAGATTTGGAAATGCATTCAAGAATGGACAGATGATTTTGCGGGACTGAATGCAGCCAAACTGTGAGGAATATCAAGAAACGAATGAAAACTCATCTACAGAATGGACCCGTTTAGCTTACTTGCGAAATTTTTCCCAAAAAAACATGTTATTTGAGAGATATTTTTGTTTCTTTACAAGGAAAATTTCAGGTGGCGGAAATTGCTAGTGACACCCAAACTCTTCATTAATTGCATAAATATATGAGAAAGTTCAGAGCCAAAGGAGATCCAAGAAATTCAGAGGAGGATTTTTATCTTTTCTTTTTTGTATATTATTTATTTTGTAAACTTTTTCTTTTCAAAAGGAGTAACGGATGGTTGGAATTTTTGGGAGAATGGACAAGTATATTGCTTAATGGATTTTGTCCTGTGAGTAAAAGGGTTTTGTTTTCATTATAATATTTTTTATTATGGCTCATATTCTTTGAGTAATTGATTATGCAATTATTTAAATTAACTTTAGTTCAATACATGATTAATTGTTATCATTTATGTATTAATTTTCTCAATCTTTAAGAGTCTATTATCCCAATTATCTTGATCTTGGTCATTGTATTATTTTGATACAAATCTTGTATTATATTGAGTTTATTCATGTAATTCAGATTTGTAAAGATATAATTGTTCAATTAGGATTTTTCTTATTGTCAATTAATCTATTATATCTTCACTAAGGATCATGATTTGAAAGATTTTTTTTCTGCATTTTAAATAAGATTTAAATTGTCAATCAAAGTGATTTTTATCGTGACATTGTCACAATCTTAGAATTATACAACCTTTGCTATAGGTTTCTCTTAACAGACAGGTTATTGGAGCATCGTTATATAGCAAAGCACAACCAAAAGTTCTCTTTAAATATTGGTCAGTCATAGGTTAATGATTTTCTATTTGTTTTGATTTATATTTTGTGAATGTAAATTAACATTTTAAGCTTAAATACTTTGTTTATTTAAGTTAAAACATTATTATTTGCATTCATTTATTTTCCTTTTTTAGTTTCAAGGTTAAAATTAGATTAGTATTATGTTCTAGATCTATTTAATTTTTCTTGGGATTCAGTTCTCTTGTACAACCTTAGTTTACAAGGTTTCTCGTAAATCTTGCACATGTTTATTTGTATATTTTGTATATAAAAGTGTGAATAGTGAATGTATATAGTAGATCTTCATTAATGAATAGTTAGTTATTTTATTTTCGTAGGTTAGATTAGATCCCTTTATCGGCTAACGGAGTCGTTAAACCCATCAGGGGTAGTTATTCCAAACATCTTAGGTTATTTAGACAACCTCGGACCGGACTATTCCCTTCCAGTTGACAGTGTGTCATAAACGCCCGTCAACAAGCCTCCAAGTGATAAAATAGATGGAAACCCCAAATTTCCTATGCCTACAGCAAACTTTGAATCCCTATATGTTGAGCTTGTATTAAGCCTCAAGTCTTTACAAATTAGAAACCCCAAATTCTTGCTCATCCAGATCCTACTTTAACTTTGTCTCTCAAATCATCTAAATCATGGATTTCTAGGTGTAGAACCTTGATCCACACCAAGAACCTTGACCTAGAAGTGGAACCTTGACCCAGATTCGGAACTAAGCCTCATTTTTCCTTACCACATCCATATTTTATTTTCATATATATGATCTTGTACATATTTTTATTTATTTTATTTTATCCCATAGTTGTTTACAACTTAAGTGGATTATGGGTTGTGTTACTAGTGCGACCATAGCGGTTCTAGTGAATGGGGAGGCAACACCTTTCTTCCATAATGAGAGAGGTCTAAGGCAGGGTTTCCCTCTCTCACTCTTACTGTTCATATTGGCTATGGAAGGGTTGAGCATTGTACTCAAAAATAGTCAACAAGCAGGGAGACTTACAAGTATTAAGGTCTCAAGGCTGGTTAAGATTCTGCATATTTTTTCGGGGATGATGTTCTTATTGCGACCAGAGATGATTCACAAGAATGGAAGGAGATAGGCTCCATTCGCATAATCTTTTGTCGAGCTTTGGGGCTCTAGATCAATGTGATCAAATCTACTTTACACTACTTGGGGCCTTCAGAGGTGGACTTAGACACTTACAAGAATATCTTCTTGTACAACTTTCTAGATATCTGGCGCAAACCCCCTTCCCTCCAAAGGGCTGCTCAACCACCCGGTCTAGGATTATTCAAGTCATCGAACCGAATGGCTCATCAGGCTCCTAATGGGAACTCGTTTAACTTCTCATAGGCCCTTCTACCTTTTTGGCACAAGTTGTGTGGCAACTGCGGACCCTCTCCTTAGCACTCTTCAAATATTAACGTCAATGGGTTCTAGCTCTCTATGCTAGGATCCCTTCTTGATGTGACCACAGACTATGACCGAGGGCCATCTCCCTTCATGACTCCTCACTTCAGATCTTTCACGAGTTTCTTACTCACCTTTTCCCGATTCTCGAATTGGCGAATCCTTCAAGACCAAATCTATGGTCCACATTCTACTCACACTCGACGGTTGAGATCAAATCACAAGTTCGGACTTCACGAGTCCTCTCTTCTCTCAACTCTATCCTTCCTAATTTTCAAATCAGCAAAGTGATGATTTCTTGCCATGCGTCCTCCTAGATCCAACAGTGCAGAATCACTCTGCACTTCACCCTTCATGAAGTTTGAATTGTTCTCCTTGCAACACTTCTGAAGTCTAAATACTCAAACTCTAGGGCCTGCTTCCACCTTCCTACCTAGACAATGGATGATTTTATGGTCTTTGGGACTTCGACAAGTCCTCGACTCCTTTGCAAAGAACTTTTACCTTTCGATACTTTAGGCTATTCTCAAACTTCTTATGCACTCCTTGCAAAGTTCTGCACAGACACTTCTGTGAATTTTCTTAGCTTGAAAACCTTCAAGATTCTTCATTCCTCTATGTCCTTCAATGAACTTTCTCGTTCCCTCCTGGAAGTTTCTCGCTCTCCCTCCTCAGCTTGTAAGTTGGACTTACAGTCTTCTCGGTGCACTCCTTGCGTTCGGCTAAGCCTTTCGACGACTTCTCCCTTAGCCTACCTGAGCATCTTAAGGCATCTCCTTTCCTTTGTCGATGCACTCTTGCAAATCCTTCCTTCCTTAGAGTGTTCAGCAACCCTGGGGTTCTCTTAAGGATTCCAAAACTTCCAACAGTGTTTCTCTTGTACACTCTCATACTTGCTCTATTCCCTCTTGGCAACGTGTTTCATAGTGTTTAGTAACTTTGAACTGTGCTTCCCCCTACACAGTCTTTCTTCCCTGGGTATCTAGCACCTTGAAATTTTCTTCCAAGTCTGTGAATTATCCTGGTATTCCCTCCTAAAAATTTCTCTTCTGACTCCGCTTAGTTCAGACACACACTCTTCACGTCAACTCACAGAGTTTCCACACTCTATTGCGCACTCGTTTCACTTATCCTAGAGAACCAAACTTAATCTGACACACTCAAAGATAGAAAATTGTATCTCTATCCCTGCAGATGCTTTCTAACATTCATCTACAATTCAAATGCATACAAATGACATTCACCACAAAATATCCATTACACATAAATTGATAACGGGAAAAACTGTCATTTTCTATTAATGGAAGAAGGTTCATTACAATATGGGAGTCTGAGCTACAACTGAGTCTCAACTCTTTGTGTTTCTCTCTCTATCTCCTATGCATTTCTCCTCCTTACTTATTTATTTCTACTAGCAACAATACAAGATTTTATACAAGAGGGGCTCGACGAGCTTCCCTCCAAGCTAAGCTAGTGGTGTCAAATCACCATTCAAAATGCCTCTCTAATGGGAAAATTACAATGATGGAAATTTACTCCAAATCGGATGCAGATCCCTCCTATCGTCAACCACCTAATGGCGACCTTATCTCTAGCTTGTGTGAAGGCACAAATTGGCTCTTCCAACCTGTTGGCATTAATTTGTTTTGATCATGCCTTAGATTCTCGAAGGCAAAAAGAGAGGGTGTCACCTCTCCCTTCCTTGAATGTGCACCATGTGTGTCAATCAGCTGGTGCATGCTGAGGTGGAGCGATGCTCCTATATCAAGATCTCGGTTGGTCTGAGATATCTTGGTTATTTCCTCAAACTAGACTGTTATAAAGTGGCGGATTGGCTTTGGTTACTCATTAAATTTGAAAAAATAATTGCGCATTGGTGCAATATGTGGCTAACGCTTTGAGGGTGACTTGTTCTTATTAAATCAGTCTTGGAGAGCCAAGCAGTCTACTGGATGGCACTGGTTGTTATTCCAGTCACTGTATTAAAAAGGATTCGTCAATTTATTTTTACTTTTCTCTAGACGAGTGGTAGTGAAACAAAGCATCATCATCTTTGTCACTAGGATTCTATTGCTAAATCTAAATTGGTGGGTGGTTGGGGGCAGAGAAATATTTATCTATTTAATAAATCTCTGGTGTCTAATTCACTCTGGTGTGTGTTGTCACAAGAAGATGGGATTTGGCATCGGGTTATTATTAGTAAATATATTTCACATATTTTTTTCCCAAGTTGGTTCGGACATACATTTAAAAGTCCAACAAATGTTTCCCCTATATGGAGATTACTTCTAAAATATATATATATATATATATATATATATATATATGGAGATTACTTCTAAAATATATATATATATATATATATATATATATATATATATATATCATCCAGCATTGGTTATGTTGGAAACCTGGATCGGGCCACGCAATCCATATTGGTCAGGATGTCATTCTCGGATTGGGGACTTCTGCATATTAATCATCAGATCTCTTGAATAAATTACATGATCATCATATTTATTATCTCTTCCAAGCCAAGGGACTTACAGACCAGGGATCTCTCAGTACCCGATGGAAGAACTGCACAGACCTGTATCTTTCGGGGGACTTGGCTAATGAATGGAAGCATTACTCTAAGGCACTACTTGGAGCGTGGATACAACTCAGGTAACAAGAGTATGTACTACTTTGGAATGGAGGAGATTGTTCTGGTAACATATCATCCAAGAATTTATATGCTGCAATTGCTTCTACCATTTGGATTAGAAGTGTACAGGTTGGAGGAAGCAACTTTGGCATTGGAATATTCCTTTGAAAATCAAACTTTTTACTTGGCTAGTTGCAGCTAATAAGATATTGACCTGGGAAAATATATTACTCCATGGTTTGGAGGGACCAAATATTTACCTTCTTTGTCGTTTGAATTCTAAATCTGTTTCACATCTTTTTATCGAATGTACTTTTACTCAACAAGTATGGCGTAGACTCTCTATTGCCCTCAAGCTCCGATCTACCTAGTCGGGCTCCTCGCTGAAGATTTGTTTGGAGCATTGGGCAAAGGAAGAGTCACTTTATCCACATCTTTCTACTTTGGTCAGCTGGAACATCTAGTTGGTGCGCAATAGGACTATATTTGATCAAATTCCATATTTTATCAATGTTATCTGCTACAAGACTCTAGGAGGTCTGGAGGGTTTAAATACATCGAAGGATCCTTCTCTGTGCTTTTTACTGACTACCTATCAACAGGGTAGGAATACTACCTGCTTTGATGGTGCCTCACAAAACTATGGTCTTCAATGTGGAGCAGGAGGTATGATCAAGCTCACAGACCATACCAAATTTACTTGGACCTACAACTATGGTGAGGGTACAAATACCAAAGCTGAGCTACTTGGTGCCTGGGATACTCTTACTCTGGCTACCAGACTTAATATTTTGGATCTACAAGTTTTAGGTGATTCCAGAATTATTATAAATTGGCTTAACAACAAAGGCAAGTTACAATTCATTGCCCTGGAATGTTAGAAAGATAGAATCTCTGAACTCATTAAAGGCTTTACACATATCACTTTCACTCATATTTTCAAAGAATTAAATGAGGAGGTTGATCTTCTTTCCAAAAGTTCTCTACAAGAACAGGTGAGGAATCTAGCTTACTACTAGTGGATATATGGCCATGTGGGGTCGGATCAACATATATATCTATATTAGTGGTCATGAGAGATACAGTACCAAGTCTTATTTTTTGGCACTTTGTTCAATATGTCGATAGATTTTGTAATGTCTTTATAGTCAAAGATATGAATCTGAGGCATTATTTTTGAGTGGTCTATCTTGTAATTTTGGCCAGATTATCATGTATTTGGGACTGGTGCATTGTCTACATCAAGGGAAGCAGTGAATGTAATCATGGTTTTTACCAAATATTATTAATATAATGAGAAATTTTTCTTCTGGAAAAAAAGTGGGACTAATGGTTAAGAACATGTGTCTCCTCCTATGAGGTCACAAGTTCAAATCCAGAGGGGGGTAGGGTATGTATACCTCTGTAGACTTTAGTAGTCAAATTGTTGTGTGGAGGGGGTCCCTTGTCCCACAAACAAGGGGGTCTCATACACCAATTTGGTGTCTGACTTGGACGTGACCTTAAAATTAGATTATTATTACTATTATTTTATTTTTTACAATTTGTTTTTATTATTTTCTTTTTATTTCATTTTTGTTTTTTATTTTACCCATGGATTTCTAAATCCTTACATGATTTTAAATTTCCCCCTTCCTGAATCCCATGTATATTTTATTTTTATTTTATTGGGGATTTACCATATTGAGAACTTTCCACATTGGGAATTTATCATTGCACTTTCCAAATAGGGACTTTATCATCATGCACGAAGGGGCGTTGTTATAAACCTAAATTGCACCATACATGCATACCTGGCAGCAGGTCATCTTACTTGCTATTTTTTCCAAAGCCATCACTGAATAACTCTTCTAAAAACCATATTTTTTAAGATGTATGCACCCTGCACCACTACTGCCCATGTACACATGCTTGTTTCACGTCTACAACTCATGTGCATACACTAGTTGTACCATTACAGCCTACGTATCCTCACAAAAATTGCAAACAATAAAAAGTTGCAAGGGGATACGGGATTTTGGGTAGTTTCCTAACCAATTGACCGCCCATAATCGGTCACCCAACCGAATAACTATATTTTTGGCATATAAAAGAAGGTTTTGGGGTCCCATTCCTACAAGAAGCATGATAGCAAAGAAACTCTGTCCAAATTAGTATTCCCCCTTGCCCCAATTATTTTCCACCACATTGTGAGTTTGAGCCTAAATTCCTTACTCGGCCCTTTTTCCTTCATTGCAAAACCTTTGTCATTTCCCTAGAGAGAATTGAAGAGGAGAAAGATACATGGAAGTAGTTGGAGCTTGGTTAAGAGGAGCCCAGGACTGAGTTCAAGGAGCAGTTGTCGGTCTCATATTGTAAGTTACCCTGTGAGATTAATATAAAGAAGTACTTTTTCCTTCCCGCCAAATCATATCTTCAATCTTTATGATTTATTTATATTTTGTTATGATATCTAACCCATTAATCAATATATAGAATGTGTGCTCATAGTTTCTTGTTTGTCTTTTGGTGAATGCAGCTTGGCCTTGGGAGGAGATTTGCAGTCAGGAAACAATGGAGCGCAAAGGGATCGACATCGGATGTGGGGTTTAAGGTAAGCCTATCGGATCCCTATAATTTGCATCTTATGTATGATTGTGGGGTACTGTTGGGATAGTTGTTAAAAGTAGGAGACTTTAGACGATTAGCTCTACCTGCACTTTAGAACCCTAGTGTAGTCCGTAGGGGGGTTTTCCCACTATAGCAGAATTGGCGACTATACTGGGGAGCCTCTAGGGTTTTCAGGGGATTTTTTTGGGTGCTTTAATTAGTTTAACTACCTTTTCTAAGTTTCTATAAGTGTTTGAGTCTTTAAGAGATTTTGGTCTTCCATACCAGTACTCCCTGCCTTGTCAGCTTGACTGTTGTTTTCTTTTTTTTAGAAATTTACAGAGGTGTACGCAGCCTGTATTGGGTGTGCACACATACATATGCACCCTACCTTTGGACAGCCCGTGTACATACGCAGGTTGTTGAAGTGTCTGTAGCGTTCTTGTTTTGAGAAAATATTTTCAAAGAAGAGGCAGTCAACCTATTCCCTGTCAGAAGTCATACTTCTCAAGGGTTTTCTTGATCTAGTTTTGGTCTCTATTATAGTATTTCGTAGCTTAGGTATAACCTCAGTTTAGCTTTTCTTTATCAAATATTTCTTGTGTTTTCATTATTAGGGTTTTTAGACGAGTTTGTGAGTCAGTTCTGATCTGCCTTATTGGCATTGTCAGTGACTCCCTGCAATCTGCGGTGGGGCCAGAATTCATTTATTGGTCTTTTCTTGTCTTCATTTTTCCCTTTTTTGCTTTAGAAGAAAAGAAAGAATTCATTTTCAAAGTTTCTTGTTTTGAAGCATAAAATAATAAATAAAAAAAACTTTGTTTGGTAAAAAGTAGTTTAGGTTAGTTGCTTTATATATTAAGAAAAAAGAAAGTTTTCTTAAGTTATCTATTGAATACTTAGGACATTAAGTATCTCGTAGTCGAGCAAAATCTTGTTTTAGGTTTTTCTTTTCAAATATCTGAGAAAAGTAGTTACGAAAAAGTTTGGTTAAAGAGGTTAAATTTGCAAATCTTTATTTATTGAAAAAAAAAAAAAGTAATTTTGTTTCCATCATTTGTTCTTCTCTTTCGTCTCTTAACAAACACCATCGGTTTCATTTTCATTCCCTTTGACTTAAGAACAACCACTTAAAATTAACGATAAATTAAAATTTATCATACTTTCACGTTTGTAGGGTCCACCAACTAGATTAGGCTAGAGCCCTGATTTAGGTTGGAGAAGAAACTCTTCAGGGCTATAAAAAAAAAATACGAGTCTGTGTTAGGGAGTATAGAAGTCTAGTGACATGGAAACTATCTGGGACACCCCTCTAACACAGGGGCTAAACATGAGGTCACATGCAGAAAGGTAGCGGAGATAACCCCTTCAAAGTCGGACCAATCGTAGAAGAGGAACGCATATAGAGGGCTTATCTTGGGTTTTTGTTGATCGCATTTGCCTCAGAGCTTATCTTAAATAACACATGTGAAGGTGTGGTTGTAGCTAAATTGCAAATATTAAGGTGGGATTTTGAAAATGCAAATATGCATAGTAATGAATCCATTCATGATTACATCATAAAAATGCAAGATATTATTAATCAAATGAGGTAATTAGGTAAATATATTAGAAAAAGAAGACTACTTGAGAAAATTTTAAGAAGTGTTTTGCCCAAATTTTAGATGGTCGCCACCAATATTATAGTCTCCAAAGATTTAAACACAATGAAAATTGATGAATCGAGTGTTTAATTTCTAATTGTTGAAGAAAGTAATGCAAGTGAGGAAATGAAACATGTTTTTTCCACAAGGCATAGAGGAAGAGGAAGAAGTACGGGTCAATATCATAATCAAAAATCAGAATAGCATCCACAACAGTCATGGAATTATCAAGGAAATGCATCCACATCAAGAGGCAAAGGAAGAAGACCAAGTCAATTTTTCAGTGGAAGAAGCAGAGAAAGATATCGTGGAAGAGGAAGAGGCAAAGATGGATCTAGAGATAGATATGGAGGAGAACGGTGTTATTATTGTCATAAATTTGGTTATCTTGAGAAATATTGTTATGCAAAGTTGCATGATAATGAACATAAAGGTGAAAATATTGCTCTTGAAGAAACCAGGAATGAGAAATTATTTGTATCAAGTTTGATGGCACATAATGAAGAAAGTGACGCTTGGTATATTGATTCGGGATGTTCAACTCATATGAAATCTCAAGAGGAGTTGTTTACTAGAATAAATGACAATTATTCTAGTAAAGTTATAGTTGGTGATGATAGTGTTTCAGAAGTAAAATGGAATGGCACAGTTGCAATTCCAACATTGCATGGAAAGAAGAATTTAATTGATGACACTTTGTTGACACTGACATTGAAGAAGAACCTGTTGTTAGACACACCCACCACACTTAGAGGGGGGGGTGAATGAGTGTGGGGATCTTTTTCCCAAAACTTCCCTCTTACACAAAAACTCCTTAGTTAACATTCAAAATTTTCTCATTACTCATTGTTGTCATTTATAATTAGTTATATGTGAATAAATATCAGAAACATATCATCAACAAATCATCTCCATGAGGAACACAAAGAACACAAGATGTATGTACAATTTTTCTTTTTATTATGGACTTCAATCCAAGGGTTTTTCAGCAACAAATGAATAGAGTACAACTCTACAAGAGCACCAGCTCTATATGCAAGACTCGGATTATATTCTCAACACCAACTAAGATGAGGCAACAATCCACAACAAATATCAATTTGTCAACATAAACAAGTGCATCAACCATGCACCAACCTGTGCCAAACAATCTGTAATCAACTTGTACCATAAACAAGTGCATCCAACCATGTACCAAGTATATACCAATCATGTGTCAAATAATCATCAACAATGACTCATCAATATGTACCAACATAATCAACTATACACCTCATGTATGTGCCAACTCATCAACTGCTTGTCTCAACCATGACTAGTTTTGGATTAGTCAACAACCCCAACTTGAAATAATCATAACTTTGTACTTGTAATGAATAAAGATATGAAAATGACACAAAATGTTCTTCAGTGTATTTTATGAAATTGGCACTACTTGGAACCTCTCAGAAAAGGCATTATAGAAAAAATGGCATACCTTGTTGAATTCTAGCTTATTCTAGAGAGCGACCTTGTAGAGCGTGGCCCGCACAAAATGTTCATTGAATTGATCAAAAACTATTGCAAAACATACTAAATACTGTACCCTAACCAACACATTTGGTCTCACTAAATTTGGACATGTTATTAAGAAGTTATGACGTTTTTACCCGAAACACCTGTTTTTGACTAGTTTCAGAACTAGCCACAAACCTTATTTTCCATGGAGTGTAACTCCCAAAATACAACGACCCACAAGATGATTTTTTTACCACAGATAATTGGGTATGTTTTCTCAATGGAATAGAAATTTCATGGTCTGAATCATTATAGAAAACAAGTTATGGGGAAAATGGTGAGATGACCTGTAAATAACATACCCTAAAAAGCACCATCAAAAGAATGTATCCTTCCTTGTATTTCAGCCTTCTTTTCTTCACCTTTCCTTAGAATTTCAGATTAGATATCCTTGGTTACCTCAGACACATATAGATATTCAATATTCTCAAGTTTTATTAAAATGAGAGAGTCGTTCCTCTTATTTATACTCTCCAAGTAGCTTCCTTAAAAACATCTTCTAGGTCACTTGGCCCCACTTTCCTTATTTTAGGGTTAACCCACTTCTAATTTCTCCATTAAAT
>JASDQU010687889.1:29298-68490 GCA_032191745.1 Picea mariana
ATCAACATGCCAACATGTGCATCTACCAATATGCCAACCATGTGCATCCACCAATATGCCAACCATGTGCATCTACCAACATGCCAAACAATGTATCATATCACTCGTGATATGTCTCCATCATGAACCAAGTGCCATAATCATGTATCTCAAACAAATGCCAATTGTTGTTCTAATCAAGTAGTACCAATGGTGTAGTATCATCAAGCATATTCCATCTATGAGTGTACCAAACATGTACATTACCATGCACCAATACCACAAAATTATGAACCTCATATATGTATGTCAAATCCTCCATAAAACATGTGCCAATCAAACTGCTAGTAGGTGCCTCTTCCAATGTACCAGAAAAGTACCAATCATGCATCAACTATAGATCAACAATGATGTACAACATGATCACCTCATCAACTCACCAACCATATGTCTCAACATGTAGCCCAATCCATATGCAGAATGCATGCACCATGATATCAACATATGCTTCCAATAATACATCATAAGATATACCAGCCATGTACACCACCATCAACATCACAAAATAATTAATCCCAGCAGATCAGCATCAATCCATACTCTTGGGTTAGTTCCATGCACCCAATATTTATTTTTATTATACCATTGTGTGATCTCACCATGAAAACCTACAGTAAACAGTGTTAGAACATGCAATAAACAATGTCAAACCTTGCAATATAGAGTTATACCATCAAATAAAACTCCAAGCCATGTGCATTGCCTTTTTCCCAAGGCTTTACAACATATACGCGGCCTGTTGCACAACAGAGTGCGTGTGTACGCAACCTATTCAAGGTTAGCACGCGTATGCACATGATTGTCACCACTGTCACACGCATGTGCCTTAGTAGATGACACTTTTGTACTTCCCTTTAGTCTTTCATTTTGATATGGTTGCTCTGTCTTCTTCACCCACTTCTATAGATGACCCTTCTCCTCGGAACTTGAGCTCTGAGCATCCATATTTTCAAATATATCTCCCTTTCTTACTTCATTCCTTCTTCTATCCATGCTATGTGATGTCCTCGTCATGGACTTTCTTCTTGTGTTCCATCACTCCTGGGATTTGTGGCCAAATCCAGTACAGCTGTAGCATCTCATAGAGTTACAATGAACAACAATATGTCCTACTTGATCACATCTCCAACACCTTGTGGTGTTATAGAATCTTCCATTATATATCCTTTCATAAGATCTACATTCAAAAGCTTTGTGACCATATCCATTACATGAATAACAATGCCCATGAAAAATACTTTCATACATTTTCTTTGGTGTCCTAGAAGTAGCTTCTTGATGTCTTCCTTGCTTTGTTCTTTTGAAATCTTCTTTTTCTTGTGTAGGTGGTTGTTTTGCAACATTGTCTTCCTTCTTTGATGGACTTACCTCATGCTTCTTTGAGGTGATTTCTTCAACATGTGTATCTTCTCCTTTGTATCCAAGACCTGATTTATCACATGGTGGTCTTTGACTTTCCAATATCTCATCCAAGATTCTTGAGCTATTCAAGAATTTGTTTGACTTCTCTACCTTCTTTCTAAGGTCAACAATTTCATATTCTAGCTTACAACATGACTCTTCCTTTTCATTTATTTGAATCTTCAATAGTTCCTCTATTCTTTTGGCTTGTTCAATTTGGGTCTTGAGATGAATAATGGTTTCAAAACTTTTTCTAATCTCATCATCTATATTCATGTCTTATTTTTCATTCTCTAGTCTTGTGATCTCTTCTTCCTTTTCTTCTAATTTAGAACTCTCTTCTTATGAGCATTCCCTTTAACTTCAAGATGTGCCTTTGACTCCTCCTAAGAAACTTCTTCATGTTATCCGAAAGATAGTTATAGTGTGTATAAAAATGATCACTCCTATACATGTATAAACCCTCTTCAATTTCCTTTTGAAGTTATAATGGATTTTCTTCTATTCTTTCCATGGGATAACTATCATCAAACTTTACACAAATTGTTTCTAGATCATCTTCTTCACTTGAGAAAAATTCAACATCATCACACTTTGAATTATTGCAATCAAGAGTCTTGGGAGATTATTTACCTTCAATATCTTACTTCTTGCCAACACCATCACATGATTTTTTTCCTTCATTTGAAATGTCTTCAAGATCTTCCTTTGTGCTATCATTACTTGATTCTTTATCTTCACTTGAAATGTTTTCAAAATCACATTTATAAGAAATACATTCAATATTTTTTTATGATTCTTTACCTTTGATGATCTTGATGGAGTGGTCTTCAATTTATTCATTCTCCTTCTTGCTTTGATATGTCTCCTCTAGCTTTAGCCATAGATCCTTGGAGGAAGTGCATTGTCCCATGCTCTCTTTGATAGGGCTTGAGAGTACACTAAGAATGGTATTGAGAGCCAATGCATCATTCTTCTTTCCTTCCCTTTGAGCTGCAAACTTTGACTTGTTCTTCAACGAAACATATCCACCGATGGTTGCCTTCCAAATAGTTGCTCCCATTGTCTTCAAATATAATCTCATCTCTATTCTCCAAGTGGAATAGTTTTCCTCATCAAGGATTGGAACTTCATCATCCATTTGTGTATCTATGGATCTCCTTCAAGCTTGTTAAGGCTTGTAGTGAAGGCTCGCTCTGATACCAATTGTTGGACACACCTACCACACTTAGAGGGGGGGGTGAATGAGTGTGGGGATCCTTTTCCCAAAAATTCCCTCTTACACAAAAACTCCTTAGTTAACATTCAACATTTTCTCATTACTCATTGTTGTCATTTATAATCAGTTAGATGTGAATACATATCAGCAACATATCATCAACAAATCATCTCCACAAGGAACACAAAGAACACAAGATGTATGCACAATTTTTCTTTTTATTATGGACTTCAATCCGGGGGTTTTTCAGCAACAACTGAATAGAGTACAACTCTACAAGAGCACCAGCTCTATATGCAAGACTCAGCTTATATTCTCAGCACCAACTGAGATGAGGCAACAATCCTCAACAGATATCAATCTGTCAACATAAACAAGTGCATCAACCATGCACCAACCTATGCCAAACAACCTGTAATCCACCCGTACCATAAACAAGTGCATCCAACCATGTACCAAGTGTTGCACCTCTTTTGTCACCTAAATGAGCAAAACAGAGGTGCTTACAAGCTTAGTTGGGTTAGCTAAGCAAGACAGCAGTAAGGGAAAGGGTTAGAAGAATAAACATAAAAGACTAAGCTAAGAATTAAACTAGGAAAGGAAAAAACAACTAAACTATTGTGCATAAGAACAAAAGAGCAAGAAACAAACAAGACTCATGTCACCAATGGAAAGGATTGTATTAGTGAAAAGAAAACACCAAAGAGAAAGGGGGCTTTGGGTCCCTTCTTCCTCCAAGGGAGGGCTCTTGGACCCCCAAGATTGAGCTCTTCTTACAACTTGGAAACTTGAAATAAATGGTGAAAGAATCCCAAGCTAACCCACTCAAAAGGTGATGTGGATTGCCCAAATAGAATGATGCTAGTATGCTCTTGATAAGAAAAGAGGTTTCCCCAAGAGAGTAGTAGCAGCATAACCTTGCAAATGAATTCCTTGAAAATGTACTGCACCCATGGCCTTGTTTTATAGCACCACTTTGATGTATTGTGCAACTAAATTTTAGTGTGAAAAGGGGTTGTTTAGGGCACCTTTAGGTCTTTTACCAGCCACCCAATCGGATCCAGCCGAGATTTGGATGTCAAATCGACTTGGAAGTTGAACCAGGAGTGGGTGAGAGGCCGACCAATATCATAAATGCATCGTTCTCAAGTGTGCGCAGCTTTTAGCATCCACATTCGCACATGTGTGATTTTCCTATGTTTCTTGATGGCCCATGTGCACGTGTGCCCTGTGTAGTCATAGTGCATCTTGATTTTATAACTGGTTTTATAGTTTTGGACTATTTGGAAATGTTTTTTTGGTAATTTTGGTCCATGGGTGGACTCATAGATATTTGAAGATGTTGGATTCCTGTAACCATTTGTGGATGAAATTTCAGTGATAACAGATGCCCCTTGATGGATGAGGTTAGGAGCATATTGATAGTCAAAATTCATCAATGTTTCTTCTACTGGGAGTACCATTGTAAGAAAGAGTGATAGTGAGAGTATCAAGAGTGACCCGGTGGAGGGAGAAGTGAACCTGTAGGACCCAACCTTTCACAAGGTGTGGAAAATAAATTGTGTACAAACGAGGCGGGCATGCCCCATGCTCATGTCATGTAACTCAAAAAAGGGTCTTGTACAGTAAATGAAACTGTGTGTTGATGTAGACAATTGCAGCGCCCTCGGGGGTGGTTTTAAAAAAGGCAGAGGACAATTCTGATGAGGAACATACTCTAAATAGTAGGCAATGACACCTATAATAAGTATCACAGATTCTGCGGGCATTGATAGCCCAAAAAAGTTCAGAGGTCCTCGGAAAATATAAAAAACAACTGCAATAGTCTCAAAGTAAGACCCACCGTAACATGAGAAAGTGTTGAAGTCGAATGTTATGGGGTTCAATGACAGCAGAGAGCAATGATGTTTCTCCCTGTGTCATCCGAGACTTCTCATTGTAAAGGTAATGAGAGTCAAGATATTGTCACCCTTCTGGAAACTGTGATTATGTCGACAAAAAGGGAGACGCGACTCCAAGAAGAAAAGGGTTTGGTGAAATCCACTAAGTGAGGTCAGGAACTGAGGAGGTACATGAATGAAGTCAAGATGCGTGGAGACTCAGGACTTCCCTTGGATGGGAATATATGTGAAGTATAAGTGGTTGCAACCGTTCAACGAGGTCAAGTGTCAGGGGGACAACGAGAGGTGGGATAAGTTGTGCTAGAGGCAGGACAAAGTAATCAAACTCAGAGAGTAGAGGTAGGTGGCATGTGGGATACTCAGAGTTTATGGATGATGTCAACAAGGGTAGGTGATAAGGAATGCCCCAACCAAGGGAGACATGGGTTGTGTTTTCCAAAAAGGAAGAAGGTCGCCAAAGGTGACGACAAAAAGCTATGTAAAATGCGGGAAACAATGGCTTAATTACAAAAAAGAATTAAGAAATCAGTAGGGATAATAATGCAGATACATAAATGGGTGACCCAGTGTGAGATGGCTTGGCCTGAGGATGGTGCAAGTTGGTTAAAAAATAAGTGGGGGGTTGGGGCCCCATAGGCGAGTTTCTATAGTAGGGAAATGTATGGAGGGAAATCTGAAGATGGGAAAACTGACGGTGGATGAAATGGATGGTAAATGATGTTGTGGGAGTGTAGTCAAAACAAAACCATGAGGAAGTGCCTTGGGATTCCATTGGGTAGGCTAGAAAAATGAGGAGAAGGAGTATGTGGTTGATTCGTGACATGATGTAAGACTATCGGGACTCCCATCCCTAAAGGTTGAAAATAGCATGAGTGTCAAAGTGCTAAGGGGGGATATGAATGGGACAACTCATGTGGGGGAGAGTGCTACTGGGTGATAGTACCCAAAATGCAGTGGAGGTGACGGTACTGCAGAGCCGAATATAGGGACCCTAAAGGAAAATTGCAGAGAGTGTAACTGGAGATGCAATTGAGATTCAAAGGGAATGATTACATGCCAGTGTTGATTAAATACTTGAAGGGGTCACGTTGGTGTGTGATGACCAAGTACCTACACACATGACAAACAAATACCTGACGTGAACAATATCTGAAGATAATCGAACATATAACCATTTATTTGAAATTTTTGATCATGAGCATGCGTACTTGAACAGGGTATGGAAAAAAGGCTCCCCGGGGGCTAAGGATGAAAAATGGCTCAGGGACTGTCTTGATGTAGATGACGGGGTGTTGATCCCATGGCTGAAGACAGATCAAAAAATGGACGCTCGGAGCTCCCAGAATTGAGTCTAGAAGTCTGGAAAAATGGACTATATATAGCTGTGGGGCCCACATTGCCACCTCATTTGTACTAGCTGCTATAGTTATGAGAGAGGAGATTATAGATCATATTCAAAGATTCCAAGAGTGTCAGGAAGCCAATCTGAGAGGTTCTAGAGTCAGGTTAGTGGTCTCATCCTTCTATACAGTAGTTAGGTTTCAATTTTTGGGTAGGACCGTACGGATGGTCGTACAGTGAATTTTGAGGGTTGTGGACCACCAAGTGCGCAGGAAATCAATGGCGACCCACACACAAATGTGCGGTTGTAATGGGCACAGTCGTACAGTGGGGCACGTGATTTGGGAAAATAGGCACGCATGGGGTGCACGCCTGTCAAAAACACAGTCGCGCATATGTGTGCGGCTGTGTTATTGACAGTTGTGCATGAGTGTGCAATTGTGTAGTGAATAGGCACGCCCCGCATGCACGCCTGTGAGCTTAATAGGCATGCATACATGTGCGCCTATGGGGTAAACAGGTGCGCATGTGTTCACGCCTGTGGGGAAAACAGTCGCGCCTTTGAGGCAAAGCTGAGGGTGATAAAGCTTATGTTCCTCTCTCTCTCTCTCTTTTATTTTTTTTGGAGGGGGGGAGATTTGGTGTTTTTGTGAAGGATAATCAAGTATTGTATATGTGGATGCAGGTGATCATTGGGGACGATGTCGATCCGTTGGAGAGTGAGGGATTGGGCCTGACTGAGGGAGGCCGTGAGGGATGAGGAGTCGGCGGTTCATGGTGCTTTGGAAGCCTATGGGCTGCTGAAGTTTTTTGAGTTCCCACTGTTGAGGGCATAGGAGTATCTGTTGCAATTCCTGATATCGATGTGGAGTCCGGAGTTGCAATGTTTTATTGTGCGTGGAGAGCACTTGGCATTCTTTGCTGAGGAGGATGTCTATTTTCTGACTGGGCTCCCTTTTCGGGGAACCCTGTTGCTGGTTGAGCCGGTGGTAGTTGGAGAGGGGTAGTTGGCTACCCTTGCCCGAACATATTGTTCGGGAGAGGATTTTATGTCTGGGTCAGTGGTGAGGATTGGGACGATGGAAGCCTTGGTACATCGTTGCATGGCAGCAATGGTTGTGAGAGTGTATGGGTCACTCACGACTCAGCGTATCAGTGGTGGTCAGCTGAGGATCATGCAGCGGGCACTAGGGGGTGATAATTTCGCCTGGGGCTTGATGTTGCATGCCAAGATGGTGGCACAGCTCACCAGGTGTCGAGCGGTCGATTCAGGGGATTTTTCCTTTGGATCGATCCTGGTGGCTTGGTTTTTAGAGAGGGTGTCGATGTTGCACCCGAGAGTGTTGTTAGACCCGCCAGGAGCACGAGAGTCGCAACTGCGGCGGTGGTCGACGATTTTGGTTCGTCATGGGGGTGGGGAGGGTGGCCACTACTTCACAGTCGAGGTTTCACAGGTGTGGCGTCAGATGCCACAGATTATATTGCAGTTTCTATACAGTGGGATAGATTTCCATGATGATCCTGAGATGATATTACCTCCAGGAGAGGTATTCGATCGCCGAGGTATGATGTATTGTTTACTGGTTTTGTTGATTTGTTTTGTTTTCAGATAGTATAGCATATGGTTGATATTTGTATGAATGTTGATGTTATCATGTGTTTGTTTGTGTAGATGTGGGACCGCGTGGACGAGAGGTCGACTTGATCCGAGCGCCAACCCACCAGGGGCCTGTGAGACCATCGTGGGGAGAGTTGCGAGAAGGGGAGAGGCGACGTCGAGAGGATGTTGGGGCAAGGCCCAGTGATGATCATAGAGTGGCCTGGAGGTTCCATTATGATGACCCCGGGGCAGGGCCGTCACATGCTCCTTTGGCCAAGGCTAGGGGAGAGTTTGATGATTTTCACCACCAACTAGAGGTAGTTCTATAGGGAGTGCCCGAGAGGATGTGGGTGCAGATCCAAGATGAGGGGATCCTGGAGAAGTGTATTGGGCTGTCGGCGGAGTCACGGACCTTGATTGACAGAGCAGCTGTAGCCAGAGATGCAATGACTGGACGATTGCCTCCGGGACCTGGGGGACCTGGATCTAGTGGGGTACCTCCGCCAAAGGGAGGACCTGGTGTTGGAGCACTAGAGGCACCCTGAGGGCTGCTAGATATGTAGTTGTGTATTTGATATATAGGCTAGTGAGCCCATTTTGTATAGTTGTGACATCCAGTTTTGTATTGGTGGGGATGAGGTGATTCACCTGCCTACGGGTGATGTATTATTTTTGTAAACACTTTATGATATGTGGACCGATATATATATATATATATATATATATATATATATATATATATATATGGATATAAATTTTTGGATCTTTGTGTACATGTGTGATGTGTTTGTTGTTAATGATTTTGGTTTTTTATGTAGTGGATGATGTCTAATCTATATGCTGTGACAGACCTTTGATGTCTTATGTGTATGTGAAGATGTCTTGATGTGATATATGCCAATCTAGTATAATGTTAGCCATGTTATCTGCTATTTGATTGAATTGTCTTGGGATATGTGTAAATATAATGGAATCAAAATGTCGAGATAAAATTCTAACCTGCAGGTATTTGCGAAAGAGGCAAGGATCACGGATGCGATATACATTGTTGAGTTGGAGGACGACAAGTTTGGAATCTAATAAGACGTGAAGGTGACGAATATGGTGATGATTGGCCTCAATGAGGAGACCAATGACGGTGGTGTACTCTGCTTGATTGTTGGTGGCTGAGCCTAAACATATGTCGTTGGTGTGGAGCAGATCATGTGAAGTTGAATAGAGGGCCCAAGTAGCCGAAGCGAGATTATGTGTCCAGCGGCTAGCTCCGTCGGGGTAACCGATGTGGTAGGCTGATGGAGGTGGCATATGTCAATAACACGAGTGATAGATTAGATGGGTATGGAAAAAATAAGACTAAAAACTCTACAAAAGACGTACAAAAAAGAAAGAGCCTAGTGTAGTAGAGCTATGCTCAGGCGTAAAATTTCTTTAAGTACAACCCGTTGACAGGTTCCTTGAGAGGATGGCCTTCAGGGGAAACCAGGATGTATGCACCTTTAGTGAGTCAATGTTGGATAATGTACGGTCCATGCCACAGGGAATCGAATTTTCCATGGCCAAAGGTATCGTGAGCGATATCATAAGCGAGGACAAGGTCTCCTTCGTTAAATGAGCGAATGTTGACATGGTGATCAAAGGTGGCCTTTGATCATTTTTTGGCTGCTTCATTATTCTGTAATGAAAATCAACGATCTTCATCCAGGGATTCTAACTTCAGCAAACGTTGCTCTATTGGGGTTGTGTCGGGTAATAGCTCAATAGTGGTGCGTAAGGTGGGAATTTTGCACTCGATGGGAAGAGTGGCCTCAACCCCATTGACTAAATGAAAAGGTGTGAAACCAGTGGAAGTTTTGACTATTGTGCGATAACCCCAGAGTGCGGAAAATAACGTATGATGCCAATTGGTTTTATGTTTGTTAACCATGCATTGCAACATGGTTTTTAATACCTTGTTAACTGCTTCAACCTATCTATTGGACTGAGGGTAGTATGGTGAGGCAAACTCGTGAGAGAAGCCTAACTGGGATGAGAGTTCCATGAAAATCTCATTCTCGAAATGTTTCCCGTGATCGAAGACTAGTTGGAGTGATACGTGTTGACGGGCGAAACTGACCGTCCGTCAACTGAGAGAGTGGAACCGGTCCGGGGTTGTCCAATAACCCAAGCCGTTTGGAATGAACCACCCTGACGGGTTTAGCGGCTCCGTTGACCGATCTAAGGTCCTAAGAAAACCAAAGAGAAAACTAATCTAAACTAACTAATCTAACTAAAACAATTAAAACAAACTAAACTAATCTAACTAACTATATATATACAAACTACTAATTATTACTATACTAACTTCTAACTGAAATACAACTTATTTACAAAATATACAATATCTACAAAAT
This sequence comes from Picea mariana, assembly GCA_032191745.1. NCBI lineage: Eukaryota > Viridiplantae > Streptophyta > Pinopsida > Pinales > Pinaceae > Picea > Picea mariana. Next base: position 39,190 of record JASDQU010687889.1, read on the forward strand.
ACAGATTTAAATAAAACCTGGAAAACTCATTTGCTTTCTGCCCTAAGACAGAGGAAGATATTTTTGTTGATTTTATGATTTTATGAACAAGAAATAAAACTTACTGCAATTAAACAATCTAATATACTAACTACACATATATCTAACTAAACTTATATCTAAACTAAACTACTAATAAATATACTAAACAAACAAATGACAAACTGACCTGGAAACGCTCCAGATTTGTCCTGTGTCTGATGACTTCGAAGCTGGTTGGAGGAAGGAAACTCGCACCGGATAATCCAGAAGCTTCTCGTAAACGATAGCTGCAATGCTCTTTGAGTTTTTTTACAGGACAAACAAGACATAAAAATCATAACAATTATATGATTTATAAATCTCTGCAATAAGGTAAACCTGTTATGCAAAAACTTATACTTAATGATCCAATTGATGAAGAAGAGAAATCTATCATTCAAAAAATGAATCAAGTAATTGCTATGTCTCTAAATACTGGAAGAAATCAGATATGGATTATAGTGATTAAATCATATCATTTGCAAAATATTAAGATAGCTAAAGTAGTCATTAACCAAATGCAAATTGATACACATAAACATGAAACAAAATATTGATATTATGAAAAGCTAAAGCTGTAGCAGAACATCAATTTCTGTCTCAGTCTGTATTAAAATTCCATATCCTTGTTCTCCCACGAATGAGGATGATCATTCTTACAAAAATAATAAGTATTTAAAGGTTTTCCACAGGGTAAAACCTCCCTGTGGAAGTTATAAAATTGTTTACATGAGATCTAGGAGGTATCCCAAAATTGCCTAAACTAGGAAATTAAAATGAAACTAAAACATCCAAATATCCTCTAAACTGTCCATGAAATCCAATGCAATTTCGAATTCACCTGAAATGGACCAAAAATAACAAGTTAGAGAGATATTTTGTTAGCAAAACAATAAAAATCTAATTCCACAGACTTAGCTACAGAATCATCTGATTCTGTAGCTAGTCTAAAATAATATACAGAATCGGAATTGAAATCAAATCAAATCTTTTAAGAAATTCCATTCAATTGACATCCAACCACGAATCATAAATTGAAACCGTTATTCTATTATAAACTCAAACAGGATCCACATCATTTAACTGAATACATAGATAGCAACACTCTGTTTCGATTATTGTCATAAGTCGGGTAAATGAAATCATATGTAACAGCATCGTGATCGATTCTTAACAAATCGAATCCATCTGTTACGAGATCGTTTTGATATTCAATTGAAAATAGAACAAATCGCAAACACATCGTTACACTTGCGAATCAAACAGGATTGTCACAATAACTGTATAGCAAGCGATTTAGGCTGTGAACGAATCCAAACGATAATTGACTCATAACAAAATCATAACAGGATTAATCAAACAGGGTTTGTTATAGATTCCAATCATTGATCATTGCACAGTAAGTAAACAAGATCGATTAATTTTTATCATAATCGTTTCAATCAAAACGAATCATATCAGGGTTTGACCAATTCATTTCACAAATTTAAAATACAGAGCGTCAATTATAATCTGAACTCAACTCATAGGACCAACTTGCCAAATTAGAACAAAAGCGAATCGATTAGCTTAGATTTTCACATAGTTGTTATGATTCGGATTCATTTCCAATTCGGGCATGAATGTTATTTGAGCATAATGTTCTCATCAAAGAAACAGAGTCATTATCCTTACCTCGGAAACAATCAAAAATAGAGCATCACACGACACAGCATCGTAGCAAGTATCTTCCCGAAAACATTTACCAGTCATAGCATACCAATGATAACGAAATCGGATCCGAGCAAATCGTAACCATCAAACTCAATCAAATCGTTCACCAACCATAGCATATAGATCACAACCAAAACAAATCTAAACACGATTGTGTTCTAAAACTGAATATGAACAATTTCCCTTTCAAATCAGATACAAACCAATTCATTTGAAAACAAACAATCAAACAAATTTAAACGAAGATCACTCAAATCCAATCAAAATCTATTGATTTCTATATCGGGAATAATCAAATCGCATATTGAATCGAAATTTCTTTTTATTCAAAACAAAACTATATATAGAATGCACGCAATATAACAGAGCCATTCAAGATGTGAACAGAACTGTTTAAAAACTAAATACAAATCATTATATCAACCTAGATTATTTGCAAAACAAAATGATATCAAATTTTCCATACATGTGTAGCGACGAGGCCACTTGATTATGCCAGCTTGGAATTTACAACAACCGTGGATGATTCCACGTTTTTGAACAGGAAGGAGCTGGTTGTCTTTTGTTTTTTATCCACTGCTTGAAGCTTGGCTTTTTGTCTAGTTAGCATGGAAATCTGGTCTTCCAAAGATTGAATCTTTGACTGGAGTATCGGAACATAAACATAATACCGCTCTAACCATGAATTGCACTGATCACAAGGTGACTGTGTAGGTTTAGACAGAGCAAGCGAGGGCTTGGCCAAATTATCGAGGGTTTCACAAGGTACTTTAATACCTGGGTAGTTAGGGTCGTCCTTTAGGCAGAGGGGTAGGTTTGATACAAATTCATATGAGGGTTCGGCACATAAACCTTGCGAATAGGGGTATTCGCTGGCCAAGAAACGCTCAACTTCTGAATCGGAGTCCTCACTCAAGACGATAGGGTTTGGCTCAACATGGGGTTTTGGCTTGTTCCTTGCCATCTGTGAAATCAAACGTGCATTCCTTTTCCCTTTGGCATTTGCAGCAAGGTTTGCCTTGAGTTTTTTGCTCATAGGCTTAACAGTCTCAACACTCTTAGTTACAGTGTCGGGTAAGTCGATAGGAGGGTCGGCCGAGGGTTTAGGCAGTAGGACATGGTAGGGCATCGGGGTTACAGCCTTGGTTTCAACTACCACAGATTTATCAATCTGTACAGGGTCGGTATCTTCAAAGCCATTACGGGCGATGAAGGACTTCCAACTGTCACCAAGCAAACTCAAATGATAAATAACAATGATCTTAATAAGCCCATGATGAAACAGGTTTTTGTCAGCCCTGTGTCTCTTAAAATTTTTAGACATCTTATACAAGCTCCGATGAATATAGAACGGCATGTTTAGAGGATACCCTATAAAAATCATCAATAGACGCATGTGATAAAGGAATACAAGTCTGAATCTGCCTTCGCAGGTGACAAACTACTTGATTATCATTAATAAATCGTTCCATCATTGTTTAAGCATAGTTACGGGCATACCTCTATCACACAAGGTGATTTTTTGTGATTGAAACAACAATGTCCATGGCACTTCCTCGACCTTGCAATTCTTAAACCAGCGTTGTCCTGAAATAGGTAACCCCGTAGCTGAGCTAATGAACTGTTCATCAATCTCTAACTGTACATTGCCTACTTTGGCTCGACAGCCATCGAAGTTCATGGCAAACTGTCGAGCTACGCAAAGGTTAAAACCCTCAAAACGTTTCACGAAGGTAAGCCATCCATTGTCTGCCAAATCTTGGCGGGCATTGTCAAACATCAACAGGGCATGGTTGCCATTGGGTTCAACTCTCACGACTGGGGCCATGGAGTTGAATGCATGGTAAGGGAAAGGTTCGAATTCACCAACACACAGAGTAACAGAGCTACCCAAACCAACAGCAATGAACGAGCAAAAAGGGATAAGCATAAATGCGCGCATGCAAAGGTGGTGGAGTCTGCCATGCATAATATTCATTATCCAAGTACAACCGCCAAATTTCATAGTTGTTCACTCCATAATAATAGTTCAACCAAGGTGTCATGTGTACAACCAATGAAATCAAATGTGTATGCCAATACACGCAAATGTTATTCCATGGTGTTCAAACATCTGATGTATAAATCAAAACCCAAAATCAAATATGCGCCAATGTATATAATCAAAAGTCTAAACAAGGTGCCAAACGATACTCATATAATTGACAAGCCAAAAGATATAAAAAGATTAACATAAGGATCATATCATATATATATAAATTTAATCAAACCCCTATGCATTTCATAGAATCAATGGTCACGCAAGTCATAAAAAGTGTAAATCCAAATGCTCAATGCCCTACAAACTCAATAACATCAAGTTAGGCAATCAATATAAGAATGTCCAATGAGCATAGTTTGAAAGTCTTTCCAGCCACATAACGATAAACAAAAGGTAAGTGCAGTAGGCATCTCGATTAAAAAGATCATGACAGTTTAGATAGTGATCAAAATGTGACTTCGAAAGGAGAAATTTTCACACTTACAGTCGTGAAAACTTAACGAAGACAAATGTGCAAATGTCGCAAGAAATGAAAACGTCGTCTATTTGAAAATTGCGACGAAAATTTGATATTTGCATGACATAGGTGTAGGCAGCTTATAGGATAATAGAAAAAAGTGAATTGGCTGCCAACAGTACGCCAAAGTGATATATGATGTGGTTAAAAAAAAAATGTGTTGTTGTGTCAACGGTGTTGTTGAAGGTAGACATGGCTTCATCCCACTTGGTAAAGTAATCAACTGTAACGAATATGTATTTGTGTCCGTTGTTGGATGTAGGGTTGCAAGTCATGAAGTCGATGCCCCATTTACAAAAGGGACCAGCGGTGATGACTGGGTGTAGAACAGCAGGTGGTGTGTGAGCTTTGTTAGCATAAAGTTGGCATTTATCACATCGTTTCACGGCATGGATGCAATCATGAAATAATGTAGGTCAAAAGTAACCTGTGCGGATGATTTTATGAGTGGTGGACAGCCCTGATAGATGGCCTCCGCAAGCACTGATGTGGCAGTCGTTCAAGACTCTGTCGGCCTCGTCAATGGTTAAGCAGTGACGGAGTATGGTTTCAACTCCTCACCGATATAAGATGTCCCCAATGAGGAGATAGCGAGGTGCCTAGTGATGAATACGTCGACGATCATCTTTGGAGAGGTGGTTTCCAAATTTTTTGCTTCAGAGATAGACAAGAATATCACCATACAAAGGGTCATCTGAGGGGATAAAAAAAATATGTTCATCGGGGAGGTTGGTATTGACCAGTGGACTGGTAGTGTCAGAGGGAAAAGCCATGATAAGTTTGGCAAGGATGAGAGCTTTCTTTATCTTGGGTGTTGAAAATTCGAGATCATATTCCTAAAGGATGATGATCCATTGAGAAAATTTACCGTTAATTTGTCGACAATTGAGCAAGTATTGCATGGGGTTGGAATCTGCGATAACTTTGGTAGTTCGAAGCAGGATGTAATGGCGCAGTTTCTGGACTGGGAGGACAACTGCAAGGGCTATCTTTTCTTCATGATTGTACTTCAAGGGTGTTCCTGAAAGGTTTTTACTAATGTAGTAAATCACATGTTCATGGGTGTCATCCCCTATTTGGACAAGCACTCCTACTACTGAAACGGCTGAAGCTGATATATAGAGGAGATAATCGCAATTATAGTCAGGTGGACTAATCAATGGGGCATTGGAAAGAGCCGCTTTGAGATCATCAAAAGAGGTTTGGGCATGGTTATCCCATTGAAATGGGATGTTGTGACGAAGTAAGCGAAGGAATCCATGTGCGTGAGAAGCATAATTTGGGACAAAGCATCGTAAAAAGTTGGCTTTGCCTTGAAGGCTCTGTAGTTGGCATAAATTTCGTGGTGGTGGAATTTCTGTGATGGATTGGACTTTGAAGGGGTCCACAGTAATGCCACATTGGGAAACTATGAACCCAAGAAGGCGCTCAACAGTGATGTAGAATACGCATTTGAGGAGGTTCAAGCGGATATTGTATTGATGACACCTGTGGAAGATTATTTGTAGATCATCGAGATGTTGAGTGTGTTTCTTAGATCGGGCGGTTAGGTCATCTAAGTATGCGAGGATGATATGAGCCAGATCATGAAACACGTATGTCATGGCCTGTTGGAAAGTGGTGTCAGCATTCTCAAGGCCTAATGGCATGACACCATACGCAAAGGTGCCCCAAGGGGTTGTGAATGCGGTTTTGTATTGATCGGCAGGGTGAATTTGGATTTGGTTGTAACCAGAGAAACTATCCATGAAGGACAAAGCCTCGTGACCTACGCAATCATCGATTATTTGGTTGATGAAGGGTGTTGGAAAGTTGTCTTTGGGGTAGGTGTTATTAAGGTCACGGAAATCCGTACATACACAGATAGTGCCCTATTTTTTGTTAACGGGGACAGGGTTGGAGACCCATGACATATAGGCTATGGGGTAAATGAACCCTGCAGCGCGTAGTTTGTTAATCTTAGCTTTGATGGCCGGTGCTTTGGATGGGTGTAACGGTCGTTGTTTTTGGCGGACGGGTGTGATATCAGGCCAGGTGTCTATGCGATGTTAGACAATAGAGGGATCAAGGCTAGGCATATTTGTGTATGACCAGGCGAACATTCAGCGCCAATGGTGATTTCCTCTAGAATTCAAGATTTGATGGAAATATCTATTTTGATGGTTGGGGATATATTGGCCGTATTGCCTTCTTTGAAAGCATCAGCGGCAGGGATAGGGTTATTGAACCAATATATATGCCCTGATGGTAGAAAATCTTTGGTTTCAACTACGTATATGGGGTGTTGGTTAGGAGGAATGAAGGCTTCTTGTGAAAGAAAGAGCGCTCTATGGTGGAGCGCATCCCATGGGTAATCGGGGTAGTTAACTCCTCAAGGATATCTTCATCACAATGAAACTGGCATGAATATAGGCGATCGAGAAGAGTGATCTCGGTGACTGTCACTATGGCGTTATCTCCTTCTGATAAAGACGTAGGGGGATTGATGGGGGGGTATTGCGATGGTTCACTCGACATAAACCAAATATCCAAATATTGTGGGTTAAAAATGGTAGTCGGGCGTAGAATGTTTGTGGGGAACTAAATTGGAGAATTGGGGGGATTTGGGGGTAACTCCTCATATAAATCATCTAGGAACCAAGGGGGAGAAGGGAGTGCCTCATGTTCTGGTGGGAAGATATGAACCATATCAATTGATGGGGTAAGGGTATTTATCAGGTCTATTGGAGGAGGGGGGGTATGATTTTGAATAGGGGCCAGTTGACGATGCTTATATTCAATGATCATAGGAAATTGATATGTGAAATGGTCAAGTGATTCGCATAGAGAGCAAGGCCATCTCATGCGTTCGTTGACTGAGGATGTCAGTGACAAGAGTTGAGGTGGGTGTTTGTTGAAAGATTTGTCGTACAGTTGTTAGTGTCTGTCGGAATTGAGGTAGTGTTGGATAGTGGTGTGTGTAATGGCCATATTCTGAACAGATGGAGCATGCGAATTTGGTTCGCAGTCCTTTGTTACTTGTGTTCTATGAGATAGCGGCAATATTGGAGGAAGCGACGAGCTGTGGTGGTGCTCGAGGGAGTTGGATGAGATTACATAATTTGGGGAGAGATGGGCATTTGTTGGTGGGGTGTCCATCTTTCTTGCATAGTGCACAAGGAGGTGGGACACGTGGGGGAAGTGGATTTGTGGGTTCCTTCTTCTTTCACCTACCGCCATTTGTAGCAGGGGGTTTAGTGAGTGGGGGTGTAGGGGGTATGGTGGGAGTGAGTATGGGAATCTACATCGGGATTCCTTCTGTTTGGAGAGGGAGGGATGGTTGAGGAACCCTCTCAGGTGGATGTAAATACCAAACTGGGATTGTTAGCACCATATTAGGAAGGGTAAGCATTGCAGTGACCTGGAAAGCTTGTACACCTAGTGGGGGGTAAAAGAAAGGGATTTGGGTAAGGGCTTGGGGGACTGTTTCCCAAATCGGTATCTGGCCCTGGGGAAGATTAGGAACGGGTCAAGCTGAATTAGTTCCAGGGGAGTCCTGAGAGAGAAGTTATGTGACTAGTGGCATGTCAGGGATGAAAGAGGCCTCGGTGGAAGGTATGTTAGTTTCAGCTGTCATTTCGTTGGAGGATATGACACATACTTGTGCAAAGGGACGGAGGAGCGGTGGTGCTCTGTGGTAGGTCCCTAGCAAGGATGGGTCTTTGAAGATTCTGGGGGCCATATCAATAAGTGGATAGGCATCGGGATTAGTGTGGATAAAAGGGAGGATGTTATCGATGTTGGATGAAGGGTTAGGCTCATAATGTGATACTTGATCGATGGTAATGATCTTTCCATTATGGGGAAACATCATGGTTTAGAATACAGAAGAGGCGATGGCCTTCATAGCATACATGTAACTACGACTGAACAAGATATTGTAGTCGAGCGAGGCGTCGATAACCTCAATGTCAATCAGAATGGTTTTTCCCCCGAGCTCGACGGGGAAATTTTGGAAGAGTCCTTCGGAGGATGAGGATCTGCCATCATAGGCTCTTAAGGTAATGGAAGATGGTATGAATTCTGGGGACCCAAGTTTCTGCCATACAGATTTGGTCATGATACAGGTGGATGCGCCTTCATCAATGATGCATCGGTGAACTGTAATGTTCCAAATTTTTACAGGGATTTGAAAAGTGATAAGAGCAGGGAGGTGAGGTTCTCCGTTGTCGAGGTCAAATGTGATGAGTCGGGTATCGGTCAGGTTGGCTGCTCCCAGGGTGGAAAGTAAGGACTTTCGCTGGGTGGGACAAGTTTGAAGGACCTCTAAGACTAACATGGCAGCCAGGGATTGTGCCAAGTCATCAACCAAACTGTAATTATGAGCTGCCCTAGCTTGAGGATTGTGGACATTCCTGCATAATGGGATGCGAGGAATACAAAGGGAGGTTTTAGTATTAGGGCGAGGAATTATGAGAAAGGGTCCTATTGTGACTGGAATTACTTCCGAGGTAGTGGGAGCATATTCAGAGGGTGTTCTATACTGACAACTGCATGTTTGTAGAAGGACTTCTTCCTCACTGGTAAGGAGGATAGTGCAATCGACGGAGGTGCCCGTATTGGGATACTGTCCCAACTGTGGTGGGGTAGGTTGCATGTCTGGTTGGGTATTTATGACCCCTTGGTGTGGGATGGGTTTTTGTAGTACAGCTGGGGGTGGTTGTTGTACATATGGTTGTGGGACCTGCTGAGGTGCAGGCAGTGTTGAGGGATGTGGTCCATTCACAGAATCTTTCATCTGTTTAAAGTCAGCGATTTGGGGGAAATGGTGAGTATAGTGACCAAACTCACCGCAAAGTGCACAAGGGAAGGTGGTCCTAACATTGTTTTTGTTCCTTCCTTGACGTTTTTTGTTATTTCCCCCTTGGGGGTTTTGGTTGCCCCCGATAGACTGGTTCTACTGGGGTTGGTTCTGGTTTCCTCCTAGTCTCGGATTATTATTGTTCCGATTTTTCCTTTCTTTCTAGTATTGTTCGATTGATGGGGTGGATTTGTCATGTTCATTTGTTCAAAATTTTGATATTGTTGAATGGGAGAGGGTTGAACAAAATTAACCCCAACGTGTGGTGGTACTTGTGGTGGAGCTATAGGTTGTGGGGGGCTAGAAAATGGAAAGTATGGATTATGTTGAGGTGATGCTCCATAAGGTACATAGGAGGGTGTGGCGCTTTCACTATTACTTAGGGTATAGGTCAGGGTAGAGGAAGTACCAACACTTGGTTGGATAGGTGGGTGGTTTAGGGGTGTCGGCAGGGGTCCACTTATGGGTGGAGTCAGGGCAATAGGGTATGGTTGTTGATAAGGTGAAAGAGGATAATAAGGGATTCCTCCATATGCCAACGGATATTGAGGTGAACCATACATGGGTGGCTGTCGAGGCAGTGGGTTGTGGTGTGTAGTGTTACCAATCAATCTGTCTGTTGAGTGAGACATCCCAGGTTTGTCTTGGCCAAATGGCACGGGTTTTGGGGCATCCAGGAGTACCGTGTATAGGTATCCGGACTGGGCATAGATGAGTTTGAACTGTTGGGTCTTGCTAATGGCTTCTTTTTCAGTATGGGGGAAGGTGGTGGCCACATCTTTGGCAAGGAGGGAAACAAGTGATTTGAGGAACCAATTGAGACATTGTTGGCGGGTGGCATCAGCTTTGCAGAGGCTACGTCGCCGATGCCATTCGTGGATGTGGTCAGAAATATGTGTAGAGGTGGTTTGTTTGAAATCTGAGAGTAGTTCAAGGCCATTGTCATGATGAATGGGTAATTGAAAGAAGGTCAAAAATGCTTTGGCCAAGGATTCAAAAGTCGCGTGGGACCCGGATTTTTCTTCGACATACCATTTGGCAGATGGGCTAGTGAGTGTATGTTGAAATAACCTTAATCGGATGGCATCATCCATGATGTTGCTCGAAGAACACCATAGGTAAAATGTCATGATATGGTTGCAGGATCATCTCCTGCTTTTCCTTCAAACTTAAGGATGTCTAAAGGGAGTTTGGTATGCATTGCAGGCCATGCGGGGTTGTGCAATATGGGATCATTGGTGAGTTTAGTCAAATTTGGTATGTTGAGGGAGGCTAAATAAGGCATATGGGGGGGTGGCGTAGGATTAGTTTCGGCCATAGTGTGAGTGTTCTGAGTCCTGACCCTTGGAGGGGGCTAGGTGGGTTTGTACTTCCCCCTTAAGAGAAAGTTGGCCCCTTGCTTCTGTGTAAATGAGAGCGAGTGGAAGATGGACCTTGGGAATTGGACCCAAGTAAGGTGGAACCAAGCAAAGTTGATCCCAAGATAGTGGCACTCACAGGAGTGTGAGAAGGTGGAGCCGATGAGTTGGCAAGACTAGGAACTCCCCCTAGAATAGGAGGGAGGTTTAGCAAGCATCTGGAACGACGGGGGTTCTGTGGGTCCCCTATGATGTCTACTAGCTGAGAGAAATAAATAAACAAGAGCCTTTGCTGCAATTTTTTGAACTTTACATGATATATATCCAAATCAAATGTAATCAGAATTGCATCATACATAAATTGTTTTGATAAAGAAGCATATATGTGGATAGGTGGATTTTGTTTGCATGAGGGAACAAAGAAAACAAATGCTCGTGTCCTAAAAGACGTAACATCCTTCCTCTCAAAATATCACTGGACCTTCCAATAACACTCGACAGTGGGGTCTGAAGCCACCGGAAGAGAAACTAGTGAAGAATGAAGCAATCAGTTATAATGAGGGGTAGAGGAGGCATATCCTGAAAGAATTGGTGATATTTCCCAATAGCCACACAAACTCTGATCAAGGTGCAATTGCAGCCCACAATTTCCACCTGGGTAGATGTTCTAAAATTTGGTCACTAGGTACCTCGGTCAAAGTGCGGCATTTAGATTTTTGGCCTAAGAAATGGGTCACGGGCTGGATCCCATCCAAGAGGTGGGTGCCTCAAGGGGGGATGCACAGAAGAACCGGACCTCGGCCTTCAACCCTTCACGAGTATCTCACTACCTTATGGTGTTAGGAACACTTGACTTGGAGGATTTAAAGTTCCCTATTTGACAACTTCTATTATTTTGAAAATGTGAGAACTAGATAACGGGGAGTTATTTGGATGCCTATCCCCGAAATCCTACCTAGACTAAAATATTTATTTTGGCACCTCTTGTGGAGGAAAACTTAGTTAGTTTTTAGAAAAAAATTAGATGTGGTTGTTTTGAGAGATTGTGGGTGTGAGCCAATCTCATTGAAATTAAGTGGGAGTGGATAGTTTCATCAAGAAAAGGGTGTGGTGTTTCAGAATCCCTTTGGAGGAAACTTACTTCAACCTCCACGTTTCGAGAAGAAGACTATGTGAGTGAGAAGTGACTTTTGTGTGTGAATGAGTGAAAGTGTGCCAATTTTTTAATGAATTACGTGTCCCCTTGCTGCATGTGGACTTCGCTTGGTCCTTACAAGTCTTTGATTACCTATTTAACTAAATGTCATTGGTACAACCTTGCGGAATTCAAAAGTTCTTAGGAAGCTAGCATGTGGACATGTGGGTCCTTTACTATTCCTTTAACTCCCTAATGTGAATTAATCTAAGAAAGCTTTGAAACTATCCTAGATTGTGATCATGTGGGCATGTATGGGCCCATTACAAAAACTTTAAACTTCCCTAGTGATTTAATCTAAGAAAGTAAATTTCAACACTATCCTATCTTTGTAGCATGTGGGCATGTATGGGCCCGTTACAATCTTGAGATGTGTTTGAAAAATAAACTAAGAGGAGTCCCGAGGGGGGCTATTGTGCTCTCCTAAAGATTTTATCTTTTTAAGGGAGATGAAATTGTCTTTCAACCTCTTTCTGATTCTCAAGATCGCTTTGGAGCGTGAGAGAAAAGCATACTCAACATTTGATATCCAACTTCTAGTCCCAATGCAAGTTTTATATGTGATGTAGAATGATTCCAACTTTTAGTCAAAACAAGCCATCCATGTGATGAAATAAAAAGTAAAAAGAGGAAAAATGATGATTTTTAACCCCTAAGTGTCTATGTGTTTTGACTAATCCCTTTATATGAGAGGGAATGTAAGTGTGGTGAAGATTACAACATGCAAGGAATCATCTTTAAGAAGGTTATGAGCCTGCAACAGATCATAAAAAGATTACAATGTGTGTTTTTTGCACAGGTGCGCGGGTTTCAGACTAGACAGAGGCGCTCTAAGCACCAATGCGTGAACTGAAAAAGATTTTTGAGCGCAGGTGCGCAAAAGGCATGGAGTAATGCAGTGTTTTTGGCACATGTGTGCACGATGCGTGACTGTGGACCAATAAACCTGCGCACAACTGTCACACGGTCGTGAAGAAAATCCCGGATGGAATTCTCCCAACTCAGCTTTGAATTTGATGTTTTGCAGGTTGGCTTGGGCCGGTTATGGTACCTGCAGGTTAATTAAGTAAAAAGAAGAGATAAAATAACCCAAATGGGGTAGGAAATTGATACCTTTCCCCGGTGGAGTCGCCAATCTGTTGCACCTTTTTTGTCACCTAAATGAACAAAACAGAGGTGCTTACAAGCTTAGTTGGGTTAGCTAGGCAAGACAGCAGTAAGGGAAAGGGTTAGAAGAATAAACATAAAAGACTAAGCTAAGAATTAAACTAGGAAAGGAAAAAACAACTAAACTATTGTGCATAAGGACAAAAGAGCAAGAAACAAACAAGACTCATGTCACCAATGGAAAGGATTATATTAGTGAAAAGAAAACACCAAAGAGAAAGGGGGCTTTGGGTCCCTTCTTCCTCCAAGGGAGGGCTCTTGGACCCCAAAGATTGAGCTCTTCTTACAACTTGGAAACTTGAAAGAAATGGTGAAAGAATCCCAAGCTAACCCACTCAAAAGGTGATGTGGATTGCCCAAATAGAATCATGCTAGTATGCTCTTGATAAGAAAAGAGGTTTCCCAAAGAGAATAGCAGCAGCATAACCTTGCAAATGAATTATGTTAGCGTTAGAAGTCACTCCTAGATTGTGATAGGAGCAGAGCCCAATGCCCATCGGTTTATGTCATGAATAAATTTAATGGGTAGAGACCCAGGAAGGTATCACTCTAACTCAAGGACCAGGCCTAGTATGTAAAGAACAAAGGAGGTCGTGATCTAACTTCCATCAGTGAGTTGATTATAAAATGAGCAGGTGGAAGACTTGGTGAGATGAGTGAGCAAGGCTACCTCGGGCATCAAGCCTTTCAACAGCTTGAGGAAGAAAAGCTCAGAATACAAGATTCTCTTGGTTTTGAGTTTTGGGGAACTGAAGGGTGACTTGACTGGATCCTCCAATTCCAAATCATTCAGCATTGAGAAAATACAAGAACTGATTAGAGACAATGCAACTATTACAGTGATCCAACCTACATCATCCTATAACAGCACAATTCGACTGGATCCTCCAATTCTGAGTTGTTCTAACACAGTGTAAACAAAGAGATGGAAAGAAGCTGACATTCATAAGGCAAGAAGTCTCAAGTGCCAATACATAACCAGAGCAACTAGTGTTTCATTAAAACTTTACAATCGGTAGCCTAGCTCAACCATCGATAGATTACAAAATGGAGAAAATGCCTACATATACTCAAAACAAAACAACAATAGTGAAAACGAGACACTGCATTAAAAACATTGCGTCTGCATGTCTTCTGGCAGTCTGTGCATGCAGAATCTGGACGATCATGCACTTATGATAGATGCAACCAGACTCTTGACTGTCCTGCAAATGAATCGACATGCTTTTAATCCTTTACCAGACTTTCCATTTATGGTGGAGACGATGTCTAACCACCTCCAACAACTTCAATAACTACCTTCTTGGGATCGGGAACAATCTTGGTTAATTCTACCCTCTGGGACGTGGAGGTCTCCTCACAGTGCCACCTGGATCAGCTGAACAGTCTAATGGATAGGACATGGAGGATCTGGCATGCTTGGCATGGAAAGGGGAAAGGGAGTGATCATGGAAACAACAGGGGTGAGACACATGGAAAGAAGAAGGGGCGAAGGCGACGGGATAAAATGGTAATGGGGGACACATTATTTATGGGAGGCTGATGTGGAAGGGAGCGGAATAGATGTCGGAGGACAAGGAGGGTCCAAAGGGAACAGGTCGCGTCACATGATCAAGTGGAGAATAGATGGCAGAGGAGGAAGTAGTAGAGAAGGCAACACGACAGGAAGGGGGCCCTACATCAATACCACACCATTCTGGGACCCCCCCCTTATTAAAAGCATAATGGCAGAGGGGGTCCGGAATTGCTTGAGCGTCATCGATMTAGGTGCCTCAATCTCGATCGTTTGAGAGATGCGTGCCCAATTCCGGACCCCCCCCCCCCATTAAAGGAATAATGGTGAGGGGGCTCCGGAATGAAACCTCATTCGCAGATCTAGGTGGGCAGATCTCGGTCGTTCAAAACTGCCTGCTCATTAAAATGACGCGCCCACCCTCTAAACTTTGGAAAAATGGGTTTTCTGAATCTCTTTCTTTTCCCAAGGGGACGTTTCTTTCAGGAGAGCACCCCCTACATGATTATGTGCTAACATTAGGCTCCATGAGGGATGGCACGCCCCCTGCGAGCTGCCAAGAACTCTTTTGTAGCTTCACTGCCTTGTTGTTGGGCTATGGATTCATTATTTAAAACTTAAAGATAAAAGAAAAACAATATATACAATTGCAGATGAGCCATGTGCGGCTCAAGAAAAACATCTTTTCAGGAAATGCCCATTCACAAGGCCATTGAAAACTTCTTGATCCTTCAAATCTCGCAACCTATAGGTATTATTTGAAAATACTTCAGAGATTTTGAAGGGCCCGACCCATAGGGCTTCAAATTTGTCGTGTTTGCCCTTGTCTTGTTTAGGAGCATCCCATTTTAGCACCAGGTCTCCTATCTGAAACTCTTCCTTCTTGGCCTTTTTGTCAAAAGCTTGCTTGATCTTCTACTGATGGGCCTGAATTATGTTCATTACCTTCTCTCTGGCCTGCTGAACCTCTACTAGTTGATGAATTCTTCTGATCATATCATCAGGCTCTTCTTGATAATCCTGGAAGAACTTTGCTACAGGAATGGCTAGATGAGAAGGGAAAATAGCTTCTGCTTCATAAACCAATTGGAAAGGGGAGATTCCTATAGATCTCTTTGTCGTCACTCGATCGGCCCATAGAGTGAATTTCAACTTTGAATCCCAGGCCTTTTTG
This sequence comes from Picea mariana, assembly GCA_032191745.1. Taxonomy (NCBI): domain Eukaryota; kingdom Viridiplantae; phylum Streptophyta; class Pinopsida; order Pinales; family Pinaceae; genus Picea; species Picea mariana. Next base: position 54,768 of record JASDQU010687889.1, read on the forward strand.
TTGTCCTCCAATAGTCTTTTGATGATCCTTATCAAGATTTTGTTGGAGGACTCTGCTAAACCATTTCCCTGGGGATAGTATGGGGTGGAGTGAATCAGTTTGATCCTAAATTGCTCACAGAACTTGGCTAACGGCTCAGCCTTGAAAGAGGTTGCGTTATCGGTGACAATTTTGTTTGGGCAGCCGAATCTTGTGATGAGGTCTTCCAGGAATCCAATGATTACCTTGTGGGAAGCACTCCTGGTGGGAATAGATTATATCCACTTAGTAAAGAAATATGTGGCAGTTAGGATCCATCTGTGCTACCCACTGGAAGCAGGGTGGATTTCTCCAATAAAATCTAGGCCCCATTGTTGGAAAGGTCCCGAAACAACTACAGGCTTTAAAGGCAGAGATTTAAGTTGTTGTTTTCCTAAAAATCTTTGGCATTTGATGTAGGCTCTGACCTTTCTGCATACGTCAGTGAATAAGGTGGGCCAGTAGTACCGAACCCTGAGGATTTTGTAGGCTGTGGTCTTCCAGAAATGATGCCCTCCACATAGGTTGTTTTGAAATTCAACAATGATCCTGTCAGCCTCTTGTGGATTCATACATTTCAAAAGCACCCCCAGGGGGTCTTTCCAATATAAAACTTGATTGACAAGGAAGTATCTAACTGCTTTGAGCTTCAGAGCTCTTGCCTTGTTTCTTTGTAGGCCATCTGGAGGCTGCAACTCTTGCAGAAAATACATGACTTCCTTATACCAAGGACATCGAGCCAACGGGGGTTCTGCTTGAGGGTCTACATCAGACAACTAACCATGCTGATTTTTTGAGCATTCATCGATGAAACCTACCCTGAAATCTTTGCAATTTGATTTAGCCAATAGCTTTGCTAAACCTTTACCCTTGATTAATTTGGTAGGCCTTATTTCCAAGTCAAACTCAAGGATATTGGCTATCCACTTACTCCTCCTCCTATCTATATGAGGCTGAATAAGAATGTCCTTAACAGTGGCAAAGGGGACATAGGCAATGATCTTTGACTGCAGGACACAGGTTCTAAAGGCTTTGAGAGCCCTTACCAGGGCATAGGCATGCTTCTCCATAATGTTGTACCTGACCTTGGCATCCCTTAGGGATCTGCTAAAATAGGCAATAGGCTTCTCTAGCCCGGCCTCATTTGTTTGTAATAAAATAGCAGCCACTGTGTCAGATGAGGCAAAGGAGAAAATAAGGAAATCCTTTGAGTAATAGGCACTGATAAGCATAGGAGCTTCTGTCAAGGCCTTCTTTATCTGCTCAAAGGAATTTCGAGATTCAGAGGTCCATGTCACTTCATTTTCCTTTCTCAACATGGTTGTTATAAGATTTACCACCTCAGCAAAGTTAGAAACAAACCTCCTTAGAAAATCAATCTTACCTAGGAAAGACTGGACTTCTTTCCTGGGTCTTGGGATTTCCAAGGCTTGGATTGCTTCAACTCTGCTAGGATCAATTTTGACTCCTTCTGTTGATACTATGTGGCCCAATAACCTTCCCTCCTTCATGCGAACAGATATTTTTTGGGATTCAATGAGAGGCCAAAACTCATGCATTTCAGAAAAACTTTCCTGAGATGACAACAGTGTTCTTTATCAGATTTGGAAAAGACTATTATGTCATCTAGATGGATGACCACAAACTTATCCTTTTCCCCAATGAAAGTTATGTCCATGGCTCGTTGAAATGTTGCCCCTGCATTCATCAACCCAAAAGGCATTTAAGCATACATGAATGTGCCCCATGGAGTGGTAAATGTCATATTTTCCCTATCCTCAGGCAGAACAGAGATTTGATTGTATCCAGAGAAGCCATCAATCATGGAAATCCTGGATGCTCCTGTTACCCTCTGCAATATATGTTCCATCTTTGGTAAGGGGTAATTGTCCTTTCATGAGCCCTTGTTCAGGTTTCTAAAATCTACACAAAGTCTAATTTATCCATCTTTCTTCCTTACAGGGACCAAGTTGGCCACCCACTCTGAATATCTCAATGGCACGATGATCTGGGCAAGTAGTAGCTTCTTCACTTCTCTCTCCATGATAGGCAACAACATAGGATTAATCCATCTTAGCTTCTGCCTAAATGGCTTTGCCTCCTTTTTCAACGGGATTTTATGCTCAATGATGGAAGTGTCATAAGTTTTGAGATCTTCATAGGTCCAGGTGAAAACATCAGCAAACTCCCTCAATAGTTCAGCGTATTCATCCCTTTGTTCCTTTGTCAGACTCCTTGACAATCTGACAAACTTGGGTTCATTCTCGGTGCCAATTTTTCACTGAGTTGTATCAGCATCATCCTCTGAGATTTTCCCTTTTATTTCCACATCATTGATATCCGAAAGCCTTTCCAAAGGGACCAGTCCCCTTGGAATATGATTGTTGGGCAGTTGCACAATGTCATGCTCTGCAGTCTTACTCAAAAAATTACCACCATCAAGATTTTCTTCAGAAACAGAGTCTTGGTCAATATGCATCTCTGAAAAATTCTTCAACAATCTCCAAGAATCTTTTGATCTCCAGATCATCCACGAACACCTTCCAATGTTTGACATTGTCAGGTATGGAGGGCCTGTATTTTACTTCTACATCATATCTGAATTTAGGTGGCAAGGGCACTTTGAAATTGCTTGCTAATGTAGCCAAGGAATCTGGCACTGTGTTCTTCTCTCTTGGAATGAAAGAAATATTAAATGCGGAGAAGAAACGGTCGATTAGGTCCCATACCTCATTTATGTAACTCCTGAGTCGAGGATGCTTAGCCTAATAAGCACTTCTGATCTGCTAGACTATCAATTGTGCATCCCCGAACACTGCTACCTCTTGAATTCCCATTCCCTTCGCAACTCTTAATCCTAGAACAAGAGCTTCATATTCTGCCACATTGTTGGTTGTTTCAAATTCTATCTTGTATGACAGAGATATGGTTTCTTGAGCAGGTGACACAAAAAATACTCCGGCACCAGTGCCTTCCCTGGAAGAGGCTCCATCAAAAAACATTTTACAGATGGAGGTAATGGGGGAAGAAAATTCACGAGAAGTGGTAGGCTGCTTTCTGAGTTTTAGAAGAGGCTCGGGGGCATTAGTGAGTTGTGGAACCTAAATCAATATCAAGGGAAAAGATAGGATGGTTGGTAGGATTGGCTTCGTCACTGATTATATAGGCCAGATGGGCTTCTCTGTATAGTCTCCTATGTTCCCCTCCGAACACTGGAATAGTAGCATAGGTTAGGTCCATCTGTAGAGTTACCCCCGGTCTTTTTATCCAAGATCTCGATAACAACATACCAAACTTGGGAGGGACATCAGCCACTACAATGTCCATGACCACACTTTTCATGGGCAATTGAAACAAGGTCATGACCAGGTCTTTGATTACTCCTAGGCATTGAACTTTCCTGGAATCAAAGGAATAGAGTTCATGATAGGCTCTGGTGACTTCTAGTCCTAAATCTTCCATGACAGTTTTGGACATGAGGTTGTGGGAAGCCCCTGAATCCATCAAACAATTGTGCAGAACCTTGTCATGTATGTTCAAGGATGTGTAGAAGGGAGGGGATGAATCATTCATGTCTTCTACCATAGGACCTAGAATGACTGCAGGCTTTTCTTCTTGCAAATTGATGGATTCTATGGGAAGGCATGAGGCTTTAGACTGTAATAGCTCGAAGAGGCATTTTTTGAACACTTCATGTTTGATCAGCTCAGAGAGGGGCACGGGGATTCTAATTTTATGAATTTCATGCTCAAAGTTAAAAAAAGATGTAAGCTTTGGGATTTCTCTTACTTCAGGAACATGACTCTAGACCATTGGAGAGAGGGGTTGGGCCTTCTTACCTTCATTGTTGCCTGCTACTTCATTAACAGGTTTCTCTGTTCTAGTGACCTGTTCAGGAACATCAGGTGCTCCTATCTTTTTCTTGGACCTCAGGTTGTACTTGTTTTGGTTGTTTCTAGCCTTGTCTCCCTTGCTAAGTTCATTTAGTTGATTATCCATGAGAGATTCCTCATATGTTGCTTGAGTGAGATGAGGAAAAGGAGGAATTTCTCCCAAGCAGTGGATTTCAGGATCAAGCCCATTTGTTTCCCCTTCTTCTTCATCAGCCACAAAATTATTTTGAAGAGGGGCCTGAATTTTCTGGTCTTCTCTATCTCTTCCTCTCTGGTCTCTCTGCATAGTCAGGGGAGCAATATTGTTTGGCCTCCTGAAGCTTCTTTTGTTTTTGGCATTTTGAGGATTTATGTATGCTTGCTTCCCCTCCACCTTCATTTTCTCCATCTCTGCAGACAGAGACTTCACTATCTTGGTCAATTCATCCACTTGAGGATGAGGCACAGAGGTGCCAGAAGTTGAGGCTTTGGATCTTCCCTTTCTCCTGTCTGCATCAATCTTATTCCTCAATCTGTCAACTGCCAATACATTAGATTCCACCTCTATGGACGCATCTTGTATTTGAGCTAGGGAAGTAGCTCTTCTTTCTCTCAATAGAAGACAAAATTCAGGGTCGAATGCACTAGCATAAGAAATTTTGGCAGAGGCTTCTGTGGGATTTATCTCAGCAGGGATCTTATTATACATCTTATTGAATCTTTTGGAGAAATCTGAGACAGACTCTCCTCCCATTTTCTTCAAAGACCCAAATTTTGTCATGTAATACATATAATCCTTCTTATCTCCCCACTACCTCAGGAAAGCACTATCTAGAGCTTCAATCCCAGCAATAGATCTGGGGGCCAATCTGCTAAACCACTTCCTCACCTCGCCATCCAGGCTTTGGACGAAGACTCTCATCCAGACATCTTCATTTTCAATGTTCAAGTTGTCTGCATAACTGTAGAAAGCAGCCAGGTGCTCTTCCACAGTTATGTCCTCTTCCCCAGTGAACTTGGGCATATATTTCAGGTAATCTCCAGCAAGGAGAGGATACATAGGTTGAGGTAGGATTAAGGGAGCATATCTGGCAGCTACTATGGCGTCCATTCTATTTAGAGGGGGATTGGCACCAGCCATAGGAACAACAGGTGTGGGGGAACCAGGAGGAGATGAGGTTTGAAGCAGAAAGATAGGAGCTGAGCTTACAGAATGGGAGGGAAACTGCAACAAATCTGGATAACAGGCTTGCAGGCTCAAAGGCACAGAAATTTCCCTTCCCTCAACAACAGTAATAACAGGAGGAGGGGTAGTAAAACCCGGGGTAGGAGAATGTTCAGAGGTGTTGGGTCTGAACCAGGGTACCACCTGGGGGGAGAGGGGAGTGACAAGAGTTTCTTCTACTAATTCGAGACCAGGAGGAGAAAATCCAGCAGGAACACTCCCAAAATTTAGACTACGAGAAACTCCGACATGCGGTAATAAAACAGGACGAAATGAAGGGGTTGGAGTTTCTACAAAATCTTGAAAATCACCAGAAATACTTGTTTTAGTCGTAGAAGTACTGCCTTCAAAGGACTTTCCATTTCTGATGATCTTCTCTGGGTCAGCTTTAGGTGGCACTAACAGCAGCTGAGGAGTAGACCTTGTGTGTCTGCCTCTAGAAGCCACGGCTGAAACAATGGAGTCGCTTATGGGTTGGAACTAGTGGGGTCGCCCAGCGGAGTCACATCAGTGGAGTCATCAGGTGCACAGTAACAATATTGATAGTTCTGATATATGATGCACCTTCAAAATTAGTTAATCATTGTCGTTCAATCCCGGGGAAAATATTCAACTTCGTCCCCGGCAATGGCGCCAGAAATGTTAGCATTAGAAGTCACTCCTGGATTGCGACAGGAGCACAGCCCAACATCCATCAGTTTATGTCATGAATAAATTTAATGGGTGATCAAATGGGTAGAGACCCAGGAAGGTATCACTCTAACTCAAGGACCAAGCCTGGTATGTAAAGAACAAAGGAGGCCTTGATCTAACTTTCGTCAGTGAGTTGATTGTAAAATGAGCAGGTGGAAGACTTGGTGAGATGAGTGAGCAAGGTTGCCTCGGGCATTAATTCTTTTAATAGCTTGAGGAAGAAAATCTCAGAATACAAGATCCTCTTGGTTCTGAGTTTCGGGGAACTGAAGGGTGACTTGACTGGATCCTCCAATTCCAAATCATTCAGCATTGAGAAAATACAAGAACTTATTAGAGACAATGCAACTATTACAGTGATCCAACCTACATCATCCTATAACAACGCAATTCGACTGGATCCTCCAATTTCGAGTTGTTCTAACACAATGTAAACAAAGAGATGGAAAGAAGTTGACATTCATAAGGCAAGAAGTCTCAAGTGCCAATAAATAACCAGAGCAACCAGTGTTTCATTAAAACTTTACAATCGGGAGCCTAGCTCAACCATCGATAGATTACAAAATGGTGAAAACACCTACATATACTCAAAACAAAACAACAACAATGAAAACGAGACACTACATTAAAAACATTGTGTCTGCATGTCTTCTGGTAGTCTGTGCATGCAGACTCTGGATGATCGTGCACTTATGACAGACGCAACCAGACTCCAGACTGTCCTGCAAATGAATCGACATGCTTTTAATCCTTTTCCAGACTTTTCATTTATGGCGGAGACGATGTCTAACGACCTCCAACAACTTCAATAGCTGCCTTCTTGGGATCGGGAACAATCTTGGTCAATTCTTCCCTCTAGGACATGGAGGTCTCCTCATGGTGCCACCTGGATTAGCTGAACAGTCTAATGGATTGGGCGTGGAGGATCTTGCATTCTTGGCATGGAAAGGGGAAAGGGAGTGATCATGGAAACAATAGGGGTGAGACACATGGCAATAAGAAGGGGCAAAGGTGACAGGATAAAATGGTAATGGGGGACACATTATTTATGGGAGGCTGACATGGAAGGGAGAGGAATAGATGTCGGAGGATGAGCAGGGGCCAAAGGGAACATGCCCCATCATGCAGTCAAGTGGAGAATAAATGGCATGGGAGGAAGCGATAGAGAAGGTGACACGATAGGAAGGGGGCCCTACGTCAATACCACACCATTCCGGACCCCCCCCCCCTTTATTAAAAGTAGAATGGCAGAGGGGGTCCAAAATTTCTTGAGCGTCGTCGATCTAGGTGCCTCAATCTCGACCATTTGAGAGATGCGTGCCCAATTCTGGACCCCCCCTCCCCGTTAAAGGGATAATGGCGAGGGGGCTCTGTAATGAAACCTCATTCGCAGATCTAGGCGGGTAGATCTTGACTGTCTGAAACTGCCTACTCATTAAAATGACATGCTCACCCTCTAAACTTTGGAAAAATGGGTTTTTCGAATCTCTTTCTTTCCCCAAGGGGACGCTTCTTTCAGGAAATCACCCTCTACATGATTATGTGCTAAAAAATTCCTTGAAAATGTAGTGCACCCATGGCCTTGTTTTATAGCACCACTTTCAGGTATTGTGCAACCAGCTTTTAGTGTGAAAAGGGGATGTTTAGGGCACCTTTAGGTCTTTGACCAATCACCCAACCAGATCCAATAGATATTTGGATGTCAAATCGACTTGGAAGATGAACAAGGAGTGGGTGGGAGGTCGACCAATATCATAAATGCATCGTTCTCAGATGTGTGTGGCTTTTAGCGTCCACAGTCATGCATCGTGCACATGTGCACTTTTCCTGTGTTTCTTGATGGATCATGTGCGCGCGCGCCCTGTGTAGTCATAGCGCATCTTGATTTTATAATTGGTTGTATAGTTTTGGACCTTTTGGAAATGTTTTTTTGGTAATTGGTCCATGGGTGGACTCATAGCTGTTTGAAGATGTTGGATTCTTGTAACCATTTGCGGATGAAATTTCAGTGACAACACCAAGTATATACCAATCATGTGTCAAATAATCATCAACAATGACTCATCAATATGTACCAACATCATCAACTATACACCTCATGTATGTGCCATCTCATCAACTGCTTGTCTCAACCATGACTAGTTTTGGATTAGTCAATAACCCCAACTTGAAATAATCATAACTTTGTACCTGTAATGAATAAATATATAAAACTGATATAAAATGTTCTTCAATGTGTTTTATGCAATTCCTCCAGGTGGCACTACTTTTAACCTCTCAGAAAAGGCCTTATAGCAAAAATGGCATACCTTGGTGAATTATGGCTTATTCTAGAGAGTGACCTTGTAGAGTGTGGCCCACACAAAATGTTCATTGAATTGATCATAAAATGTTACAAAACATACTACAGCTTGTACTCTAACCAACACATTTGGTCTCATGGAATTTGGATCTGTTATGAATAAGTTGTGACGTTTTTACCCGAAACACATGTTTTTGACTAGTTTCAGGAGTAGCCACAAACCCTATTTTCCATGGAGTGTAACTCCCAAATTACAACGACCCACAAGATGAATTTTTTACCACAGATACTTGGGTATATTTTCTAGATGGCATATCAATTTCACGGTCTGAATCATTATAGAAAACAATTTATGGCGAAAATGGTGAGATGACCTGTAAATAACATACCTTAGAAAGCATCATCAAAAGAATTTATCCTTCCTTGTATTTCGGCCTTCTTTTCTTCAACTTTCCTCATAATTTTGGCTTTGATATCCTTGGTTACCTCAAACACATATATTTATTCAATATGCTCAAGTGTGATTAAAATGAGAGAGCCTTGCCTCTTATTTATACTCTCCAAGTAGCTTCCTTAAAAACATCTTCTAGGTCACTTGGCCCCACTTTCCTTATTTTAGGGTTAACCCTCTTCTAATTTCTCCATTAAATTTATTATTTAAATAATTTATTTTGTATTCACTTTGAATTATAGTACACTCATCACTTCACTTTATTATTTACTTTTTAAAATCCATTAAACCACTTTAACTACTTTGACATTTTGGGGCTTCTAGATGACATGTGAGGGTCCTCCAATTTCATAAGGCTATAACTCTCAAACCATGAGGAGTTATGTGTTGTTCCACATACCACCAGAAATTGCATGACATGTACTATTAATATAGAATAGTATTGTCTAAAAATATATCATAACTCATATTGTTACCCATCAAACAAACTTGGGTCCATTACCCAAACCTGGGGTCTCCAACTTATCATGGCCATAACTCTCTAACCGTGAGGAGCTATGTGATTTTCTACATACCACCGAAAATGGCATGAAAAGAACTATACATATAGGATAGTTTCACCAACAAATTCCTTGATCTTCATCTCTTTATTCCACATACAAGCATGGGTCCTCCAACCATTCTTCTAGGATAACTCAATCCGCAAAGCGTCTTCCCATGAGGGATTTCACCATAAGGGCACCACTTTAGAGTTTATACATTTGTGCACCTTATCAATCATGATAAGACAATAATGAGAGCATGGGTCCTCCAACCATTCTTCTAGGATAACTCAATCCGCAAAGCGTCTTCCCGTGAGGGCTTTCACGATAAGGGGACCACTTTGGAGTTCATCCATTTGTGCACCTTATCAATCATGATAAGACAATAATGAGTCATCTATACATTTTTCCAACGATGCATCATATACCAATGAAACCACATCGATCCATCTTCATTATGTATCAATGAAAACTCATTGATCCATCTTCATCATATCAATGACAACTCATTGATCCATCTTCATCTATGCATTCTCATCAAGGACAATACATATTATATTACATCAATCATCAATCAATAAATCCTTTGACATCAATCAATCAAACCATTGGCATCAATGACAACATGATCCAACACCTACTTTATGTAGGACAACTAATGGAGAAAAACTACAAGTTAGTGTTTGATAATAAAGAGTGCTTAATCATGGATAAGTTAAATAAAAATTTAGTAATAGAAAGAGGAGAAATGACTGAAGACAAAATATTCAAGATTTCTTTTGATTCAAGTAACTCAAACAGTTTGAATGTTACAAAAGAAATTAATAGAAGACTTTTGAATTTTAGGATGGGACATTTGAATTTTCAGAGTTTGGTTTTGTTAAGGAAGCATAACATGGTTAATGGTATTCCTTATATCAAGATGGATGGTGAAGTATGTGAAGGGTGAACTTTTGGAAAACAACATAGGGAAAGTTTCTCAAATAGAACATGGAAGGCTAGAGAATGTCTAGCACTAGTACATTCAGATTTGTGTGGTTCAATTAAGACTGTATCTTTTGGAAAGGCACATTATTTTCTCACCTTCATTGATGATTATTCCAGGAAATCTTGGGTGTATTTTTTGTAGGAGAAGTATAAATTTTTTACTCATTTTCTTGAGTTTAAGGAATTGGTTGAAAAGCAAAGTAGTTTGAAAATTCTCACCCTAAGAACAGATAATGGGGGAGAATACAAGTCAAATGAATTTTTGAATTATTGTAGGAAGAATGGAATAAAGCGAGAGTTTACCAATTCCTGCTCTCCTAAACAAAATGGAGTTGCAGAAAGGAAAAACGAGACCATAGTTGAAATGGCTTGGAGCATGTTGAAAACTAGGTCTCTTGGAAATGAATTTTGGGCCGAAGCAATGCACACAGTAGTTTACACTCTCAATAGATGTCTTATGAGAGAAATAATGAATTTCACTCCAGAAGAAGCATGGTTAGGATACAAACCAAGTGTTGCATGTATGAAAGTTTTTTGTTGCATTGTGTATGCACATGTTCCTATGGAAAAGAGGAGAAAATTGGATGATAAAATTTCAAAGTGCATTTTTATTGGATATAGTATTGAAACAAGAAGTTACAGGATGTTTGTTCGTCAAGAAAACAAGGTTATAATAAGTAGAGATGTTGTTTTTGACGAGCAGGGAATTTATCAGCCAAAACATGTATAGATAAAATTAAGCAAGGATAAAGTAGTCATAGGAAATGGATCTAATTCTAAGACAAATAAAGATAAGAAGAAGATAAAGTGGTTAATCAGAGGTCGTTTTGAAAGTTATGTGATGGATAGAAATTTTGAGAAAAGAATTACTAGATCACAAAGTTTGATTTTGAATTTTTCACTTATGACACAAGTAATGAAGATGGATGAACCACATAATTATTCAAAAACATCAAGAAAGAAAGAATGGAATGAAGTTATGGAAGTAAAATTGAATGCCTTGGTGAGAAATGATACATGGGACTTGGTCAGTTTACCAAAAGGAAAAGATGTAATTGGTACTAAATGGGTTTATAAAACTAGGTATAAATCATATGACACAATTGATAAGTATAAAGCTCGTTTAGTTCCAAAAGGTTATGCACAAAAGGAAGGAATTGATTATATAGAGACATTTTATCTAGTGAAAGAGTTGGGCACAATCATGATGGTACTTTCATTGGCTGCACATTATAAATGGATAATTTTTCAGATGGATGTTAAATCATCTTTCTTGAATGGTTGTGTGGATGAAAATATTTATGTAGAGCGGTCAGAAGGCTTTGAAGTTCCAAGTAAAGAAGATTGTGTTTACAAGTTGAAAAATGCCTTGTATGGTCTCAAACAAGCACTAAGAGCATGGTACTCCATGATTGATAAATATTTTCAGAATCATGGTTTAATTAAAATTTTATTTGATCCCAATCTCTATATTTTTCAGTTAGGACGGGACATTCTGACAACTACATTATATATTGATGATTTGATCTACATAGGGAATAGTGTTGAACTATTTCAAAAGTTTAAGTTACATATGTTGTTATTCGAGATGACAGATCTTGGTGAGTTTGCATTATTTCCTGGGTATTGAAGTTTGGTAGAAGGAAGATAGTGTTTTCATGTCACAAGCCAAGTATACTCGGGATATTCTAAAGAAGTTCATAATGTTGAGTTGCAAGCCAGCAACAACTCCTTTGGAAGTCAGCTTGAAGTTATACAAACATGATGACTCCAATCCAGTTGATGTTACTTTATATCGTCAATTGGTTGGAAGTTTGATATACTTAACTACAACACGACCAGATATATCTTTTGCAATCGATATGATATCAAGATTCATGTAAGAACCCAAGGAATTGCATTGGAAAGCAGTTAAGAGGATTCTGAGATATATGCATGGTACAGTTGGCTATGGTTTAGTATATAGATCTAAAAAATATTTCAGGTTGATTGGTTATATAGAATCAGAATGGGCAGGTTGCATGGATGACATGAAATCAACTTAAGGGTATTAATTTAGCAGTAGTAGTTGCTTGGAGTATTAAAAAACAACCTATAATTCATCTCTCTATAGCATAAGCGGAGTATAAATCCACAACAACGACAACTTGTGAAGCAATGTTGTTAAGAAGAATTCTAGAGGATTTTTAATCTTAAAATATGCTAATTCATAAATCTCTCTCTCCTATATCGTGTTCCTATACTTAAAAAAACATTCAATTTTTTGGCAGGTTCATGAGTCTTGTTGTAATTTCTTCCATCCCCAAAATGCACTATTTTTTTCTGCCATAATCAAAATGCACATATACTTAGAATTTTCTTGAAGTATTTCGTGGGGTCGCACATATTGTCTTGTAAGTCTAATTTTTCGTCATCTCCAAAATGCACATCAATCCTCGACCACCCTCATTTCACACTATACTTAGAATCTTTTTCTTCACCACGGGTTGATTACTTGTTCATCTTATGTCAAAAAATTCGTCCGTCTCCTTCACAATACTTAGTTGTTTTTGAGATTTCACTTCCTTCTCAATACTCTAACACTTAACCATTTTAACTTTTCACCGTGGAAGTGTAGATATTTTCATAAGTCTTTTGAAACCTTTTCTTTCCATCCATCCTTCAGTCCGCTTTTGGGTACTTAGTCATTTTCGAGAATTTCTACTATAGGTCCATGGGGTTTGGTCTTATTCCATAATCTATTTATATTTCTCCATTGCTTCATCACTCCACGGTGAATACTCATTCTTCTTGTTACATTCCTTGAGTAACATTAAATGTTAAATATTACAGAAAGTAACAAGTGGTTAAGCATCAAAGGTCGCATTTAATGGCAATTTTCTCTAGACCGTCCTCAGTAAATTCAAGTTAAGTTTTCCTAAAAAATCCTTTCGAAAGAGGAGCTTCAAGGTTTATTATGTAAAATGAATTTATTTGATATCAACGTTCAGAACGAATGTACATAAATTGTCAACTCTTTAAGCATGATGGTTGGAAGGAAAGAAATATTTTTATGGGGATACTTTGAATACATTCATGCGAGAAGATCCAAAATATCATTGGTCAAGAGCTTATAATTACTATTATACATTATCACCTCAAGAAAGAAACATTAATGATATTTGGATATGAGGGATTGCTAAGGAAGGGTGCATCCTATAAGTTTTTGATGATACAAATATTATTCCATGGTGCATAGACAAGTACGAAAAGAATCAAAGAATCATTCAATTGCAGGGACAATACCCAATTTCCCTTGGGCCATCTACTTTCAAAAATATGTTGAAGCTACCTGAGCCAACAATGACATTCAAAGTTGATGGAGCTAAAGAATTTCTGAAGAATAGAAATGGTGGTAGGGACTGACTGCCGCAATGTTAAGAACCAAATATCAATATAGCATAGAAAATCCTTAGAAAAAGTACCCAACGCCTTGAAAAAGAGAGAATTTCAGATAATAAGCCTCTTCGAGGGGGCAACCTCCTTTTACCCCACTTAAATGTTCAAGTACAAGATGATTCAAAATGAAAATGTCTCCTTGGTATATATAGGAGACTAGGAGGTATAATTACAACTAATGGCCTAAAGCCGACA